>QNGE01007726.1:2762-21161 GCA_008508345.1 Paragonimus westermani | reverse complement strand
ATAACGATGTATGTGAGGGACTCAGTTGGATAGGGAAGAGGAGAATACGGTGTAGGAACAAAATATGACAGACAGTACCTTTTGTGTTAATCTGCGATATCGAAAACATTAACCGTAAGGTGCACATATTCACCACACTCTCGTTGGCGTCCGTGCGTTGTGCTCTAACACCAGACGTACCCATATATTTAACACGTAAAAACCACAAGGAGTGTCAGACGTATTGTTTGATGGTTTATCTTCTCGAACAAGGTTATCAAGCTGGGTATTCGGTTCGCTTACTGGTACGACAAGTGTTTGGGTTGTTTCAGAAGTTCGATAAAGTAACACCTGAATAGCCATGTAAACGGATGGGCTAGCTCAAGGCTACCGGTCGCGTTTTCAGCCTGCCGATTGGCGCACGGCCCTCCACGTATTGACTAACTGCAAAATAATCGGAGTTTTTTGGCGCTATCAATGAGTAGTAGTACTACCGGGATGTGGCGGATTAACGGTTGTCAGTGAAGTCTTCTACAAAATGCTCCGTAAGCTCTTTGACAGTGCTACCACATCGCGTATGTTACGGTACCATAAAAGAGTGTCAGGCGCTCCAGCGGGAGCACATTAGCTCACGGCCAACAAGCCGTCCGCATGGGTTATTGACATCCTTACTCTCCATCAACCGTAGGCAACGCCGTCGGGCAGCGACGCAAATCACCTCAATGACACCTGATCCAACGCGTACGCAACATGTGCCGGGTGTCTTGAGTAGTTGGACCCTCTTCGAAGGGCTTATGAGCCAATTTGGTCACCAACCCCCTGCCAACAGGAGGTGTGCGTGCCAACGGCGTTTTATGTCTTGGACTGTCTGGCTGCACAAAGATGCGGCATCAGACCCGCATTCATCGGTGAATCTTCGAACTGCTGCGCTCCTTCTGTCGCAACCTCTTCTAGGGTGCACTGGATATCTCGGACAGATGGACTCCATCCGAACGACCTATGAACCGAACCGTTACTAGTCAGTCGTCTCCAAATGACTTCGAGCCTCGTGCTTCATTCCGCAGCTTTGAGGGTTAGGTTTCTTTTGAACGAAAGGCTTCAGGTTGGTCCCCTCTAGTCGACCCCGTTCTTGTGCCGGAGCAGCCGAGAAGTTATCTATCCTCACAGTTATGAACTTAAACTTATAGTAATTACATATTTTGTCATATCCTCCGGTCCCGCCTCTTTGGTCAAGGTGTCGACGACAGTATTTGCGCCCCTGTCTTATTTTAGCACACCAAACTAATTTTACCCCTTCCCCTCTCGTTTTTTTAAATAACTCTTCATTTGATGGCTCCCCAATCCCATGTTCATAGACACATCAGAGGATTACTTCACTTGCCACTCGCATAGAAAAGTATAGTGTGTTAAACACCAAGGTTATTTTGCCTGAAGCACAGCAGCCTCAGCTCGCCCCCCCCGCCAAAAAAAACCATTTAAGCTTGTGACCTGTGATGATCAAACACTTACGCAAACAGGTCATCAGACAGATCTTGCATGTAATTTGGCGACCCTCTCCACCGATATTTGTTGCATTGCTCTAGCATGGCCGCAGGGTTCTACTTCAGTGATAGCAAGCTGATTACTCTGCATCAGTGAAGTTAATCGGTTTAACTAAGTTTTGGCAAACGTCGTCTCCGTTTTCAAAGGGGTTCGCGTACTTCGTATAAGAATCATCGGGGGATTAACCTGATTCCCATTGCATCAAAGTTGCCTGTGGCCACTGTACTTCGTTGACTAAGTGGGGAGTAAGATTGGTTTCGCCCTGGTTGTAGCTGCGTTGACCACGTCTTCAAACTCCCCCAAATGCTTGGAGTCCACCATTCTTATAAAAGGCCATCAGTTGTCTTCTTGGACATCAAAGGAACCTTCGATTTGGTTGACAGGGTAGCACTGTAGGAACTTATCGAGGAGGGGTTTATCTGAGAAGTATGCGAACATTTTGAAAACAATTTACTCTCAGACCAATGGCAACTTTAAGGTTTTTTGCAGCATATCGCCGAACTTTACCATCCCAACTAGGGTGTGACAAGGTTGCCCAGCTTTCCCTTTGTTGTCCAATTTTGCAGTAGTCGAGATATTAGAACGTGCCCTGGCAAACTGCGAATTTGATGGTGTGGAAATGCTCCCGACACTTGACTTATGGACATGGAGTATGCAGACGACATCGCTATAATCTGCGAGGACTCACAAGAAGCCCAGAATACCTTAGATAGATTGGAGGCTTTATTTCTTCAGTTTGGTATGGTCTTTGCAGCTACTAAGCGCAAGGTGCTGTTGCAAGACTGGCAGAACGCCACGCGTCCTCTCACCCTTGGTGATGATCAATTGAGAGTAGTCGACAAGTTTATGTATCTTGGGTGTTGTATCGGCGCTGACGGAATGTCCCATGAGGTCGCAAATCGCATAACAAAGGCTCAAGTGATGTTTGCCAACTTACACCATTTGTGTCGCTGGCATGATCTAGGTCCTTTTGTGAAGAGCCGGGTGTATAATGTCACCGTAAGGCTTCGAAACGCGATTGATTCGTGCAGAGGATGTTCATGGAGTATCCGTCTGCCGCGTTTGGAGCGATGACGAAGTTCGCCAACATCTCTTCGGGACGGATTAACTATGTCGACCCTCAAGCATATTGATTTCGCTTCACAATCTTCGTTGGCTTGGCCACATCTTGAGAATGCCAACTCACTGCCTGTTGTAACGTGACTTATTTACGGGTTTTCGGTTGGACTGGAAGCGACAATTTGATGGTCAGCGTATGACAATGAAACTTCCTTTATTAGCGCGTTCATAGCCCTCCGGCTTCTGTCCGAAATACCGTGAACACCCTTGATTAGGGACCCTGTTTGGTACGACGAGGAGCAAAAGGCGCTGGCGCTCGTGTTGCGGATTTCTGTGTGCATTTGTGCTGTTTCCTTTCCATGTACATTTCTTCTTCACCTCGCACAAACCATTTTTCTTTATACATTGCAGTACTTTTGTCAATTTACCTATGTATGTGTATGTAAAGCACCACGTTTCTGTAGACTACATGTAATTTACTGGGATCAAGCTTAAAATTTTCTGTGACTGACCACTTGATTTTGCTCTGAAGTATGATATAGTGAAAATGATTTTGCCTATACGAAATCAATGGGAAAATTACGCTGGTGGCTAGGCAGCCTGCTGACTCATCAGATCATCTGTTTCGCATCGATTGAACTCCCGATTCAAGGGACCTGTTCTGCTGGAAAAACCGTGGTCCGCTGATCTCTTGGAGTAGAACCGCGGCTCTTGAAAACCTCTGAAGGACCTTTTTTAGTGTTTCAGTTTTCTGTTGGAGCTCTCCAGCATGGGACAAACGTTGTCTGCTTAGCAGTATGGCTCTTCTTTAACAGGGATCTCTGATAGACGACTGCTGAACAATGCACTTGTTTAGCTGCGGCTGTCTGATGAACACACTGCCCTGTTGTTTTGAGTTTGTGTTCTACCATGCTTTTCAAATGGAAGTATGTACGCTGACGTTTTGGCTTATGCGGCCTAAAACATTGGGCTCTCTTTCACAGCAAAGAAGACAGGTTGCGGCGGATCAACGGGTCGCTTACGTTCATCACCAGGTATTATTTCGTCAACACGAAGGCAACTCGAAGGGTTGTTTCAACAACTTCTGTGCACACAACACCGGTTAGCGAGTGCTCACCAACAAGATTTCCCCAAAGGCAGGTAGCTTCGAACTCTCGTCCGATAGCATTTTGAATGAACCAAATGGGACAGCTTGGTAAACTGTCGTCGTGATATGTCCAACAATCCATGACGCCGGACTTCAAGCAGCGGATCTATCTGTCTGAGACTGTTGGACCATCAACTGTTTTAGTCACTAAGGGTCGTGTTTTGTCACTCGCTGAAATAGTTGTCGGTCAGTTCTACTTCTGTCGGCGTCACTGCAAATTTAAGTAGATTGGCAGTTAACGTGAACGATATGTAGAACTGGTCCTCTGGCAATTGGAACCAAGCACAACTTGGCAGCAGCACATTTACAGGATAGGGCAGGCTTTCTGTTCCAGTTCCGTCAGTGTTTTCAGTTACTTCCTTATCTAGTTTTTCCTTAAATGTGTTTATTGATTCATATCGCACTGGAAGTAATTTCGTTTTCATCACGGCATTTTCTTTGTGGGACTTTCCATTCGTTCTCTCTAATTTTTCTAAATCAGAAATAACGTTTTGCACCGAGATTTGAAAACGTCTAACATTCTGATCGATCGAAAGGGTGTGCTAAAGATCGCTGACTTTGGTCTTGCTCGATTAACTGTATCCTCGGTGCGTCCAGACAGGCCCACGCGATACACCGCTCGTGTTGTGACCTTGTGGTACCGTCCTCCTGAAATTCTTCTAAACGATCGATCCTATGGGCGACCAGTTGATTTGTGGGGTGCCGGTTGTATCATGGCTGAACTGTGGACACGTTATCCAATCATGCAGGTATGAGTATTTTGGCACCATGAAAATCACCCTAGTTTTCCGTAGTTAACAAATAAGCTCCCTTGTGTAGAAGTACGTGTACCTCTATTTTTTACTATATCACATTGGCTGCTTTGTTCGTTCATGTTTTTCACGTATTATGGTAGCTCAGTTTGATCATCCCCTCAGCTTATTCACATAATTTGCATAATTACCATTTGCTTGCGTGTTATCCTGATTTAAGGTCTTTTGAACACCGGTGACAACTGACCCGTACGTACGCCTTAATGTAGACTTTTCAGCTCATCTACTTCGAAACCTGAGCTGAACTCTTTCTAGAGGTCTCGAGTACCAAACTCATTCAACGTCTTGAAAGTGTCGAAGAGTTTCGTACATTTTTATTCACTATATTTCTGACCTGTTACCATCCAAACCCTACCGCAATAAGTGCCGTTCAACGTTGTCAGTGCTGACAATTGTTCACGTCATTAACGCAAAGCAAGCAAACCTAGGTATGAGAAGAAGCTTTCTTCGCCATTGAATCGATCCGAATAACATCATCGTTGACACTGACCACAAGCTTCTGTTAAAATTATCATATAGATATGGATTTGTTCACACCCCTAACTGAAACCCACTCTTTCGTTAATCTGGAAAATACCTGATCTTTAGGTCTGACATCAAGCATTTCCAACTTTTTGATTGTAACACCATCATCAATTAATATAACGACTAATCAGCTATATTACCCAGGCTCTCGGAATTCCAGTGTTTTGTCTGGGATGAAAGAATACGTTAACAGCTTGTTCTTTTCACTGTATTCTGTTTGGTAGGAACTTGAGGCAATTTGATCTGCCATCAAAAGGTGCCGTCTATGTCACGTGATTAACAGAATAAAGCGTGTCATTCTGCTCCAAACGTCATCACAGAATACCTTTAGTGATTGGAAGAAATTCAAAGCAGATTTGAACTGATCAGCTGACCGTTGCACGTCACTACTCTGTGTACGATAATGCAATGATGCGCATATTGTGAATGTGAAGGAATTTGGACATTTGTATCAAGGATCTGTTCAAGTCAGCTGACCAGTACGTTTAGATGACTGAGAACATTTCGGCCGTTGCAAACTCAAGTGCTGTGTGTAGATCAGCTAAGGGCAGGGCCAAGCAGTCCTCTCTCCTTGAAGAGTGGTTCAGGAAAAATCGTAAGAAACCGAAAAGATTATCATATGCTTGAGTCTCGCTTTCGGCCTCGCACAATATAATTTGCTAATACTTGTGTACTGTCAAATTGTTTCTGCATATGTGTAGTGCTTGAAATTAAAAATAGCTTGTTATAAGCAGTGTGTTGTTTAAGTATAAAAATTCGGTTTCCAATGTTGAGTTTTTCAACGTCAATAAGTCTGGATAAAGCATCCAGCTCTCTTCGTTGAAGTCTATGCGGACTCTGCCTGTAGCTTACATCATTCTTCGGGCGTGGAATTGAATTTCCGATCACTGACCGTTGATGGAAGTTAACAAGACAACCATAGTGTTTGGTGGAATGTTCAACTGCAGCAACTCTGTCGTGCTCAATACGATACCAATGGAATGACCATGAACACCATACAAGCATGAGGATCGGATTTCAGTTTCCAGTCCGCTGGTTGGTAATCTCTGGTGATAGGCTCTGATCAACATGGTCGTACCGCTTCCATTTGAAAGAGGCTGGTTGAAAGATCGCCGTGAACACGTAAGCCACACTCAAACTCGAATAACATTTCGTCGGATTTTCACTTGGTCTAGGACATACTCAAACCGTGTCCAGGCACCTCTTGAGGTCATGTACGACTTGTAATGCCAGCCGAACGAGTTGAAATTTCAAACTCAAACCCCAATTATACCACTCCGCCTGATTTCGAACTGGGAAACTATTATCAGACCAAATGCATAACATTTGTATGAAGCCTTATTGTTTGGACGAAGCGAACAAAACAACTAACAAGTTCAGTAGACATGGAGACAACTTTTTGATACAGTTGCGTCATAACTATGACGCAACTGAAACCGTGGCAGTTTGATCGGCTATGGTGTGGGCGGCAAACTGTGGCATGTTCGCACAAGAGTGGATTATTCAGCGGGATTCTGGTCGCCTCGGCTGCGGCCAGATTTCGGCATCTCACGGCTTTTGCCTGACCATCCTTGACTCCGTATAGCGTTGAAAAGAAAAGGCCGGGTTCATGGTACGGTGCGAGTCGACGAGATGTGCCACAACTGCGTTGGTGATCCCGCTATTGATCCAGGCTAGATAGTGTTCACAAGTTTATGCCTCTTAATACGTTGTCCCTTATTAACCACACGTACGGCCAATCTGATAGTCGAACAGTTGAAATTCTGAAACCCACTGATTCCATTCGGTCAGACTGACAACGACCAGTAAGAGAAGTTGTATGCAACTGATTGGATAATAGTGCGATAATCCGCAGCACTGGCCAATTGAGCTGTTGCAAGAAAGGCTCAACCTAGCGTCCTAAGCATCGTCGCAAGTTTTCGGTAGGTTCACCATTATCTTCTCAGATTACCTTGCTCACATCTGATTTCCTATTACCAGTTGTTCGGATGAGATGGAAGGGCTTCGGACAGTTCTCGGTAGGAGTGGCTTGTTCCACCCCGATTGCACGTTGCACCCACCAAGCCTCGTGATCCTCTCCTAGTTGCTTCTGGGGCTCCAGGCGAGTGGCCCTGCGTTCCGAGTTATATTCACTGCAGGATGGATTATTCCGGCAAACGTCGAAAACTTCCAATGATCGCATAAAGAGCAGGGGGTTGGCAGCTGAACGAGCAGTTACTTTGTAACAGCAGAAAACGCTTGGCATGCGAAATTGTTTTTCGCGTGAAATCCCCTCCTAGTTAAGTTTCAACATAGGACAGGACCATGAACGCGTACACTCATTTGCACGGCTGAGATTTCACACAAATTGGGTAGCAGCATGTTGTTATTCGCCCTGGTGGCACTTCTGCGGTGCGTACACAATATTCCAAAAGTCGCTTCTGGTCCATCGTCTTCTTGGCGCCGAGATTTGCTCTTTAATTTCCGAGTGTATGTACTATACTACTCATAAATGAAGCTATCTGTTATACAACATTCTTCCTCTTTCTGGGTTCCTTGGCTACTCTGCTAACGAATCCTCTCCGACAGACACAGTGCTGCCTCCCGGCCTATTGTTGTTCTTCCGGTTCGCCGCGCTGGTGTACCTTGTCTCTTTTTGCTAACTCACTGCCATGCACTCGTTTTGTCTTACCGTCACATCTCTCCATTTAAGCAGAAGTTTTCTTGAGTCTCGACCACTGACACCTGTGCTCTGATGAGCTCGATATTTCATCCTTTCTCCAGCTTTGTCGAGCCGTTGAGCTGCCGATTGTTCTTTTGTGTGTCTGCGACGCTCCCAGATTGCAGTTGGCTCTTTCAGCATCCAATCCTCTGGGGGATTCGCTGCACTCTGGCTCTATTTCAATGTGGTCGCTGTATGTCAGCGAGATTGTCTGTAGCTGTATGGAAAAACGTACCGGCGCATGTGCATGGTATTGAGAGGTCACCTGGTTTCAACTTGGTCGCCACAGTTTTGTAAACAAACGTTTGGCTCCACTAATAGTTTCCAACTGAATTTCCGGTTCACGGTGGAAACCTGGAAGGCTTATTGTGATTCGCTACGGGAGTTAGAACAGTGTTAGTTGCTTCATCCGCAAAACACTCATGCGGAACTCGCTGTTCTTAGAACAAAACAAACGCTCATGCATTGGAATCTCCCCAGTATGAATCCATGTGATCGAAGTGGTCATGCCTTCGGTTTTTCTTCATGTCACGGAGTGAAATTAATTGTAGTATTGCTTAATGACTTAACGGTGGAAAGGTAGAACGACTAAGGTTGACTTATGAAGAATTTGCTGTTAGGCAATGTTTACTGGATCTATGTAACCTCAGCTGCGTACTTTTGCACTCTGAACGGCTGACGTGCACGTATCTGTCAATTATTAATCCGTAGTATTGGATCGTCTCCTTTGATACGCGCTCAGTCGCTTGACCCCAAAAACGAGAAATCAGAAGAGACGCGGCTGCACTGTTTATTGGACGAGCGAGACCAAACTTAGACCACAGAAGCTCTAGATTTATAGAACCAACGATTACCATAGATGGGCGACAGACAGGAAGCGAATCAATTGAGTCAGTCATAGATGACAATCAGGTGGTTAGAACAATTCACATTACAGGGGGTACCAGAGGGCAGACACGAGGAGATAGATTGACCAGACAGCGCACAGGTGTTCGACCGCACGCCTGCAATCTGATTGGCTGAGTGGGACCATAGCATCCGAGCTGTGCCGGTCGATCAATGTGGTGTGATGCGTCCTGGCTGTCTCGTTGGGAGATGCGCCTCCTAACACGTAGATTTGTAAATACCAAACGGTGCTCTGGGTGTTCGCGTGCACACGAATCTGAATACGAGTAACTATCCAGCGGCGTCGTTGAAAAACCCCAATGCCGAATACGTACTCTCACACATTCCTTTGTTTAACCGAATTTAAACTGCCGTGTTGCTTTAAGGATGTAAACGTTCGTAGCTTGAAAACTGGTTATTTGGGATTTTGGCCGACAATAAGTGGTCATTCTTGATTCAATTACTGGTGCTGTGCAATGGTTCCGTGGTAATTATTAATTTACTAAACACCCGCTGTGTCCAGTGCTACTGTAGGAAAGAAGAATAGGCTACTGTGTGCATGGAATGTATGTAGCATTTTGTTTAACAAGTTGTTTCTAGCTTCTAACGTTAAAACAAAGCGATGGGTGATATGCATATTGTGGTATAAAGCGTTACTTCGTACAATGTCTCTGTGTAATGAGTCACATCTTTCCCTTCCTTTTGCTTTCTAATTGTGATCAGGCATTCATTCATATTTGTGCTCTTGTTACGATTTTTATCAGTATCGACAATAATCCACTGTTTCAATGGGTAGGCTACGTACATTCTGATGACGTCTCTTTTTTTACCTATCCATGTGATTATAGAGAGCTAGGATTTTTTCCTCATAGCTAACAGCAGATGGTGTTCACCGCAGCTGTCGTGGATCGGATTGTTCTGAGCTTTCTGTTTCATAACTCCACTTTTTCGATAACCAATTTCTAATTGAACCGAAATGTGCTCGTTCTCTTATTTGTTCATTTGCAGGGTGATAACGAACTGGCTCAACTCAATTTGATCATCCAATTGTGTGGTTCGATTACCCCTGAAATTTGGCCTAGTGTAAAGCACCTTGAAGCTTTTCAAAAAGCCAAACTTCCCAGGGACGTAAAGCGCCATGTGAAGGAGAAACTGACGCCACAAATTTCTTGTCCCTCAGCGGTGGATCTGATCGACAAGTTGCTGGTGCTAGACCCGTCAAAACGATTGGATGCAGATCAGGCACTGTCTCATGATTTCTTTCATGAAGATCCCCCGCCGTCCGATTTGAGTTCTCTGTCTAAGAGTGGGAACTGTTACCTGGAGTATTCAGGTCAGGTGAATCGTACTCGACATTTGGCCGGCAACAATTATCGTGGGGTCCCTCCAGCTCACAATTTCGCTCAGAGACGTCTACCCGGACCTATTGGAATTCCTCCTGGCCTGTCGATTCAACAACCACAAGGTGGTGCAGCCGGTCATTATCGTTATCGAGGACTCCCGCCGGATGAGGATTCTTCTAACATCAGTGATCGCATATTCTAAGCCACCAGCTCAGCGATATTTCCCTCCATGAGTGCTTGCCAAATTCTTACACCAAGATTCCTCCCTCCGTTCTTAATGTGCGCCCGTTTTCCACGAAACGCACTTGCCTACCTCTGATCTCCCTGTGCCCTCCAACTCTCTGAAGGGTTGTGTGAACAATTGTGATAACAGAAGAAACTTTATTTTTCACCTTGCCCTATCTCTGTTGGCGCTATCACTAACCGTGCGCATTTCCGTTATTTGTATATGCAGTTTTCAGTTTTGACTGATATCACCGCATTCCGTGAGCTTCTACGCCTGCGTCCGGTGCATTTATTAATCATTCATGCTTTTCCCCTTGTTTACTCTTGCCTTGCTTGGTCCTGATTGACGGAACTAGACGAATTATTTGCGAAAAAACAAAATGTGCCAATACTTCACAATTTTTGTAATCATGACAGGTTAGTTCCAAGGTCTGACGGATACTCTTTCATACGCGCAGGCTTCTGGATGTCATTTGTGATTAACGTGTTCGGATCATTTTTGGGCGAGGTATACCAGAAATTCCTGTCTATATCTTGGAACTCTTTTCGATACAGATGTCTTACTGCGATTTTATGTCGCACTGATGGTTCCATCGGAGTGTTCAGTTAGCTAATCCCGATCCTCTCCTAATATAACCAACTTCGTATTCATTGCCCGCTCGTTAGGCAATCCCTTTACCACCAAGTGATATCAGCAGTTGAGTGCACCACAGGATGAAGTCTCTCACAGAAGCTCGTTTTCTGTCATCTCTCAGGCCTGACTGGATTGAACTCCTCAGGTTGATTCCCTGGCGCAGCGTAACACAAGTAACTAACGGGAGTTATCTTCTGACTACGGTCCCAGTGGAAATCCTACTTGAGGTATGGGGAGTCGTTACCTTGCAGGTCATGCCACATCTGTACGTGACCGTTTACGCCGTATGTCCGGCCTATCGAATTACTGGTGCTATCCAGCGAAGCTAAGTGAACTTTGTGGTGTTCCATAGTCTGAATTTATCGTACACTCCTGGTGACGGTAGCTTTGTTGTTTCCGGTTAGCACAACGGCTTCCAGAATTCGCAAATTCTGGTTTTTCATCTTGTTTTAGACCCGAATGTGGCTAGTCGTAATAGTGTTTAAGTATTGCCTCAATAGTCATCTCAGCTCCACAAACAAAATGTGAGGTGCAGCTGTCGAAAAGCTAAGGAAAGTATGCAGAAATCCATGCTGGACATCTGCGAAATGCTTTGGTACCAGGGTTTCATCTGTCCTAAACAGTACGGGAAAGTTTCAGATTACGCGATTCATTGGGGTCATCCATTGGCTTTATAGTGGAAACCCAGTGTATAGCAGACCAGAATGAAGACGAAATTAATATACCGGATGACTGTACCGATCATTATTATGCAAAAAACGGTGTAGCCATTGCATTGAAAACCGGTCCAAGAAATCCGTTGTAATTAGCCAATTCTTCTGAGTTCGTCTGAAACTGTGTGGTACATTGTATAACGTAACCATTCATCCAGTTTATTGATCAGTGTGATCCACCGACCTGTAGCGACTATGATAACTGCTTTTATTGATGGCCGCGTTCCAGTGTAGAGTTTTAATGATTTTAGTTTTCTGCCTATATTTGTCTTACTCAGGCTGTTAACATACGACTTCCGTCCCAGAAATGTAGACAACTCGCTGCGTGTCTCTAGCCTGACGTGCCTTCTTCGCACACTCCAATTTCCAGGGTCAATAACAGTACAATTGGTCAAAGCGCTGGACCGAGGTTTCCTCTCTCGTACGTGGGCAACTCTACAGTTCGCCGGTATGGTGTTTCGAGGTCGAAACCAGTTGGAAACGGCCATTTGCGCGCGGAAGGAGATTTTTTAATTTTTCGTGGAATATTGAAATGTATTTTGTAAGACAGTAGGAATTTCTGCCAAGGTATTGGTTTCATTGCAATGAGAATGATCGGTTATACCTGAAAATGGCTCATATTCACACTTTTGCTGACGAAAAATTTCTGGTTGTTTTTTGATAAGTGCATTATAGTGGCCTTCGCGGTCGGTTTTGCACTCTGAAAATGGTACCATCGGAATTTTTGCAGTTGAACACATGATCCCACTTCGCGAAAACGTTCAGTGTTGCGCGGTTCCGGAGATATGTGAAATTGTAATTCCTGACCACGTTGCGTTGGTTTTACACTTCACACTAAGGATCATCTGAACTATATGTTCAGACTGTTTCCTTGTCAGTATTTCCAGCAGAAACCGGTCAACGGAAGGTCGTTCCGAAAACCATTGCACCTGACGTTATCACGTGGTCGTTTCTACCAGCGGTCCATCTGGTATGGTATAAACAAGGACATGTCCAACTGTATCATTGGCAACTGACGCATTGTTTGGTTTATCGTTTATCGACCGGGCTTGATGTGATGAACATGATTGACATGCTTGTCTCCTTTTGTCATGCAACTGTTTTATTGTGCCAGTATTCTAGACAAGTGAAAACATACAACTCAACGATATACGTTCCTTGTTATTGTGCTTGATAGTGTTCTGCACTTCTTATACGTCCGACCTTTATATAGTTCAGCTCTAATTACATCTGGCGTCGCGCTTTCGCACTGTATACAAAGATTACCGAAATGGAGTAATTATCCAGTGATTCAAATGCTCGAGAAGTGGATGATTATTTGGAGAGGTTTGACATTTAGTGTCGTACAATATTTGATTTGGTCGAGAAGAAAGTTACCTTCTTACATTTCATTGGCATGGAAGCTTATGCCCTTATCAAAAAATACTTCTCCAACACTTCAGATTGATCAGTTTCATAGCCTTTGAAATAACCAAGTTCAATGTGCCAATTCAATCAGAATCTCATCCGGTACTTGATTTCTTCGTACAACTGCAAACAGCTAAATGTGAATACTGCATCCACTTAGAGGATCAGTTCAGTAATCGATTGATTACTAATATTAACTTACCAGAGTTAAAACGGAAACATCTATTGCATCATGATCGAAGGTTTCAGATTATTCATAAAGAATGTGAACAGTTTGAGGGTGTAAAAGCGGTGACGAAGACAACTGCGGTTGTTCTGTGCAATTATTCCAAAGCCAATAATCCGGAGTCAAGACAAGATAACACACAAACTGTGCATTGATTTCCGTGCGCAAGGTCACTCGTTCAATTTTTTAAAGGAATGAATCCGAAATCAGTTCCACAATAATTTGGGGAGTGCGCATTTTGTGGACGCAATCACTGACTGATGATAGTTCCACACACACTCTCTCTATCTATTTTCTCCCAAACCACTACTCACGTTTTGAAGACATAAGTGTCTGCCTCTGGCAAGTCATTTTATTTTTGACGTCGGTAGTGTTGAGTCGATAACCTCTCACTGAAACCTAGCTGCATTTTATCCCGATACTGTTCTGCAGCCCACACAAGTTGACATTCGTGGTGTTATTGATAATTCATTGCCTATTGTAGGCTGCCGCAGCTTATCAGTGAGGTTGCCCGATGCTCGCCTTATTGATGATCAATTTATAGTTTCAAGTTCAGGTCATTCTATTCTTGGACTTAAATTCTTACGACTGCTACATTCTGACATTTCTCTACTGACATCGGTAAATGACGTTGACATTAAACAGGGGAAATGCGAATACCAAAGTTGAAACTTGAAGCTCCGGTGGACGCAGTCTTTCTTAAGAGATGAATCATTTCATTTGGTCTGCGTGAACCTGTGTGCAAAGAACTGCAATCTATATGTGATTAAAAAAAGTAGTAACACTTACTGACTCGGCACAGTGGGCGACTCCAATAATATGATATTTCACCGAGAATTTGTGGTGACTACAGATTAACGCTGAATACACGCCTACGATAACGTACCTGCACAAAAGAGGGTCCTGAGGATGCGCTATATCGTTTGACAAGTTGTAAGGTCTTTTCAAAAATTGATTTGAAGGATGCTTACCTACAGATACCGCTTGATAAAGTATCAGGCAATTCGATTGTGATTACCACACCATTCGGGCTCTATCGGTACACTTTTCTACCTTTTGGTTTGAACGTTTCGTCAGCTCTATTCCAGGATGTCATTATTACAATTGCTAAAGACTTAGATATTATAAGGGCCTGTCAAGATGATGTTACTGTTCATGCTCCTGATAACCCTACCCATGATTATCACTTTCTTCCTCTGTTGCGGCTGCTTTCTGACTCCATTGTGGCCAATTAACCCAAAGAAGTGTAATCTTTCAGTTTGTTAATTCTCACGTCTTGGTTACGTCGTTGATAGCTATGGCTCCAAACCAGATTTGCAACGTTCAACTCCATTAATGAATGCATCGTCACCGACTAACCTTCATTAACTCCGTGCTGTTTTGGGTGCACTCCAATACTACTCACGTTTTGTTCCAAACTTCGCTCAACGTGTCATTTCTTTATTTGCTATGTTTTCCATAAACAATTTTTCTTCGTCCCCTAACCACGAGAAAACGTTTCGTACTTTACTCCGCCACCTTCAAACTACTGCCGTCCTATGATTACTGATGCTTCTCCCTTTGTAGTAGGTGCGGTTCTTGAGCAGTGTAGTAGACCTGTTATATGCACTCCACGTCGTCTGTCTATAGCCGAACATGCGTGTTCTCAGACTCACCTTGAAGCCTTAAAGTATAATGGGCCGTTAAAAGACCGCATAAGTATTTTTCTGATCTTCCATTTACTATTTCAACAGTACAAGAAGCCTTGAGATTCCTGTATCATTCCAGCAAATCGCTGGCAAACTGGTCTGCTGCCATGGTGCAACGCTGTGGTATTGTTTTTAGCTCCTACAATTACACAATTATTCATCGTAGTGCAAAACAATCCCCTATGTTGATAAGTTATCCAGAATTCCGTCACCGCACTCAAACCATGAAAACGCTGACTGTTTACTGTTTTAACCACTGCATTAAAAAGGATGTACTTGTCTGCGATACTGGTAAATTCTTCGGCCCTGTTGTCTGTGCCTTAAAACATGGTTGAACACAACAGGAGCGGGGTAGATTTACTGCATTTTACTGTCACCGTGAAAGTTTGTTGATTATCCCGGATGGATTATTGTGTTTTGTTGATCGTGTTGTAATTCAACCGACTCTACGATCTGATGCCCTCACAAACTTACACTCCGGATAATAATGAGTTGATAAGATGAAAACGCTTGCATGTTTATCTTCTTGGTTGCCCAAAAATTGTATCAAGTAGGTGTACAGGATTCATACCCAACAATCACGATGACTCCCATGGCCTGTTGAGTTTGAAACCGTGGTCCTCTTCCGGGGAAATACTATGCCGTAGTGATTATTGATGCTAACTCCAGATGGCTTAAAGTTTTTCTCACGACATCACCGAGTGCAGAGTTTACCCAACATGGTTTGAGGATAGTGTCCTGTCGCGAGGGTGTCTCTCTTGCTTTGGTTACCGACAATGGTACCACTTCACTGTCAAGTCTTTAGATGAATGGAGTGAAGCACTTGGATGTCGACATCCACAGTCCAATGGAATTGCAGAAATGTTTGCACACACGCTGAAGTCTGCTAGTGCTCCTTTAACACCGAACTCATTTGTGGAATTTGATCAAGAAGCCGAAAATTTTTTCATGCAATACAGAAACGCACCACAGTCAGTGACTGGAAAGATTCCCACGATGTTTTCAAATCTCGTTCACTGCGTACAGGTCTTGACTGCGCAAAAACAGCTGGTGTTAAAATCTTCAAAGGCAACGATTTACGTCCTGCTAATGGAATGGTTCATTCATCTCATGGAAATCGCATGGTCACCATTCTCGACTTGAAAAACCATTCTAGCCACTGAAGACATGCTGACCAGATTCAGTCCAATTCTGGAGGTCAGTCTGTCAACATAAACCCTATTGCTCTGGATTCTAATGAATCCTTTGAGGGTAATCCTGCATCATCTGAACGAAACGACATAACTGAAGCACAAGCTATTCCTGACGTAAACGAAACACTTGAAGAACCAAAAATCAGAAGATGTCAGCGCTTGAAGTTCAGACCGCCAGGGAATTACTGATATCCGCACGCCCATCCAAGATATGGTGGATGTGATGGACATAATTGACATGCCTTGTCTCCTTTTGTCATGCAATTGTTTCCTAATGACAGTACTCTACACAAGTGAAAACATACAACTCAACAATATACGTTCTTCGTTATTGTGCCTGATAGTGTTTCACATATCTTATAGGTTTGATCTTCATCCAGTATAGGTCACTTCCAATTAAAACACTTGAACTTAGATTACCATTTGTATCGAATATTTCCTAACTGTTTTCTGATGAGTGCATTATAGTGGCCTTCGTGATCGGTTTTGCACTCTGAGAATGCTCCCATCGGAATTTTTGCAGTTGAATACATAATCCCATTTCGTGAAAACGTTCAGTGTTGCGTGGTTCCNAATACATAATCCCATTTCGTGAAAACGTTCAGTGTTGCGTGGTTCCGGAGATATGTGAAATTGTAATTCCTGACCACATTGCGTTGGTATTACACTTCACATGTTGGAGCTGATCCAACAAAATAAAACCCTGTCAGTGATCACTACCGACAATCGATCGACAAAACTCAGCGCGTAGACTTCGTGTATTATTACCGACCCTGGAAAATAGAGAGTACAGAGAGACACGTCAAGCTAGCAAGGCGTAGAGCAAGTTTTTAGTTCGGCTGCAGGATGGATGTTACAAAGTTGATAACTTGACTAAAACAAAATTAGGTACAAAACAAAAATATTCGAGAATGTACAGATGAATTCGACTATCAAAATATTAGTTATCATAGTCGCTACACACACTAAACATCATCTGATTTATATGTTCAGACTGTTTTCTTGTCAGTATTTCCGGCAGAAACCGGTCAACGAAAGGTCGTTCCTAAAACCATTGCACCTGGAGTCATCATGTGGTCGTTTCTACCAGTGGTTCCTCTGATATGGTGTTAACAAGGACAACATGTCCAACTGTATCATTGGCAACTGGCGCATTGTTTGGTTTGTCGCTCATTAGCTAGTATCGTGCTTGGATTGCCATTTGTACCGAAGTCAATGCTCACTTATCCCACGGCTAATGACCCACTTTAATGTTGGTTATTTCTCGACGATGACATTTATTCTAAACTGCACCATCTCAGCCACAACCGTTCAGTCTCTTCATCATGGATGTTAATGATCTTAGTGCGTGTTGGTTGGTGTATTCTGCAGCTGCATACTTCATTGACATTAACGAGTTAGCTTTCTGAAACTTTACTGGTCCATATGCATCCTTCAAGACCCCGGAGTGCCATCTCAGGAGCTTCACGGTTGTCAGACCAGGGGCCATCAATGTGGCCTGTTGTTAATAACATTTCGGCGCTGGCGGCCACAACACTGCCCACCGGTATGTTACTCACCCCGTTTCCATTTAACAGAGTACCAGCTCCAGTGTTAAATGTGTGTCCGATGATGGGGCCGCTGTATTGTCCGCAGTGAACTTAACGCCAGAATGAGTTTTTTGTTGAGGTACATCATGGTCTGTGACTTAATGCGTCTCGTTTGAAAGAGAGCTTCAACTTGCCCGAACCACAAACAAGGGTCACTGACTCCAAATTCAGGCAGTTTGATGTGCACGGATGCAGTCAGCTGCTCAGTTGAATCGTCGTAGTCGGACATAGCAGCGGCGGACGATGTTTAACACGCAAAATTAATGGGGCAATGAGAAAGTTGTGGTGATCAAACGGAACGCCGAAAAAAATACACACAAGGTGGGGAAACAACCAGTTCGCCGGATAATGAAGACGGAAAATTGTGAGGAAGCGACTAATTCGGGCTCACCAATCTGTAGTGGTTCAAAACAGTCTCAAACTACCCTAAGTGAACGCAGACGTTTGTCACCGAGTTCAGTAACCAAAAATGAACGAATGCAACAGGACAGTTACGGGGGTTTAGCAAGTTATAGGAATAAAAAGCTTGACTCACAAAAAGGGTTCAAGAAGACCATCACCACAACATTCCAAATTACCAGTATCCAAGAAGCGAGGATATTCCGAGATCGCTGTGAGCGGCTGAAACGCGGTCGGTGGTGCGACGATGTTCGGAGTGCAACGGAGCTAAAAATGGATGAGGTCAGTGTAGTATCGTCAAGCAACTACGCCACAGGTAGAAGAGCAGAAAG
>QNGE01007725.1:6378-21162 GCA_008508345.1 Paragonimus westermani | reverse complement strand
TTGATAATTCGGTCGTGCCTAATGTGAGGCGAATGGCTCAGTAGTGAACACGGTTGCCTCATGATTGGAATGACCGGAGTTCACGTGCCGGCCGTGGCAAGGATATGCAGTACTGACGAGGTCTAATAAGAGCAAAACTCGAGTCTAGTGTTTGCTTTCGAAAGAGGCTGTCCGAAAAGTCTATCTGAATGGGAACGCTGCGTTTAAATGTGAGTGGTGTTCAACTTGAAATCCTTAAACTTAAATTTCTGTTAGATATTCACTTGACTGTTTTACTGTTGCTCTAATATTACTCCTGACCTAGGATCTCAGTTGACAGTCTAAATGACTGCTTTTGATTGTACAATGTTGTGAAAAAGATATTCCAAATATTGTGAATTTGTATACGTGGTAGTACGGTAGCTGAAGAACAAAAAATCTCCCTTCCGACATCAGCCCATCAGCTTTGACACATTTTTCGTATTGTTTGAACAAGTACACAATAACTTCCAGTTTATACTGCTTAGTTGGCTTTCTCACCTGACCTCAATTTTTCGTCATAAGAAAGATGTGAAAGAGTTTGGTCACTTCATGAACGAAATTAATCCATCTTGCGAAATTCGTGTTCTCTGTGGGTGAGCAACTGGACTTGCACTCAAGTGACATGTTAAAATTGAAAAACTGAAAACTGTGAAATGTCATATTTGGTAATTAAGTTGTGTAGTGAAGGTCCGCGAAATCATTCGTGCGAATGACAGCTTTTGAAGCAGATCAACCATGAACAAGAAACTTCTTGACACTCAATTCTCCTACGTTTTTTCTGAATGAATCGCAGAGAAGCCTGTATAAACTAACATCTTACACAACTGTGTTCATTCTTTTGTGCAGCACGTTGCCCATTTCTGTGAGACACCTGACACACCAGAATACGGTTTATACGAATTTGCTAGGACTAGGCCAGACTTTGACGGGTTTGGAATGCGCGGACGCATTATGCTTCTGTTGCTATGATTGCTCCGTTGTCTGTGGGTTTTATTGATAAACAACTGACGCAGCCTCAGCGACGCAACAGGAAATGTAACTAAACTCAGACGACTAGAGTCGACTGATTATTGTTACGGGAATGTTGGGGTTAGTTCTGCTTCATTTTAACAATTGACCTTCTGGGCAACCAAAATGAACGTAACTCGGACCTGGCTACAATTAAGGTCATTTACAAGAGTCTCACGGGTCACAGCGTTGTTCTGGCAAGTGAAACATTTCCTGTTTGCGATTGCCCTATCGTTGGTTCTCCAGTTTAACGTCATACTATCTTTTATTTGTCGGTCTTCCTACAACGAACCCTATTCTCTCTTCACCATAATGTTTTAGCCAAGTTCCCTGTACGTTACACATTTTCGGTTGTGTTCTATTCACTCCATTGTTCATCCTTTTCATATCGCAGTGGGTAGAACTGGAGCTTTTGAACTGCATGCACGTGATCCCAGAGTGTAACTGTCGGTGTACTACTTACAGGACAGAACGCGGAAAATTAAATGTTCATTTAGAAGTAGTTCATCTCTGGTCTATTCCGTGATCACAACTTGTTCTTTTTCTCACACACTGACTCGTCGACTATTTGTTAATTGTTTGCTTCACATCATCGATGTTTACAGAGCGTGTCCTCTTCATAGGTTGTTCCGTGACTAGGTTTGTAGAAACCTATTTCCCCCACAGGACAATGCATTAAGGACGGTCAGTGATATAAACGTGTATAATTTGCCATTTCTGGGGCACCTGAGTCACAATGAGGCTCAGAAAGTCACCCACGTTTGTTTACATTTTCCTAACAGTAACGTGACTTAATAGATTACTTCATTTACATGACTTACTTATGCGTTTATTGTTTACGAAAACTGTGTGCCTCTTCTCCCATTATTAATGCTGCACTAAGTGGGTGTTACTTGCGGTGATGACGCGTGTGTACGAGAGTCAGCCACAGTAAGGTGAATGGTTTCTCTTAGTTTTTTGGCAAATTAAAATGGCAACAGCATCCTGGTTTTACCAAAAATTTCTACACGTACCATGAAATGTTCGTTTTTCTTCTACACACAGTGCTAACCTACTCGTGACAGATTCGCCTTTTATGTGATCACCTAGGAATGCAGTGAACAAAAATATTCCCTTCTACCCCGAAGCACCGTACGTTCGAGAACCACTGTAAGTGTTTCCCACTTTTTGTATGACGTGCTAATACGTACGTCAAACGTCACAGCAGATTCGCCGGAATCCTAACTGGTTGGTAAAACTAGTCAACAGAATTTGAACTCTGTGCTATGTGCGGATACCCAGTCTCACTGACCGGCAATTAGCCGGTTTGAAACAATGACAGCGTAACTGCTAGCAAACACGCATTTCACAAGCTTTGTTGTCCGAGTTTCTTACTCACATTTGTCAGGGCTTTACTATCTACTGTGTCATGCTTAGCCGGTTGATCGAGCAAAAACGGCAAGCCTTATTCCGATGGTTTCCCGTTCTCAGATTTCGAACCTTCATACCGCGTCACTCATGCGCCCAACATTAATCTGTTCGGAACAAGTCTTTTGGCCAAACGATCGCACACACTTCCCTTAAGTCACGTGGCTTGTCTGGGTTGCGGTGCCTTGAGGACCAATGGACCACGAGGTTGGGCACGCATGCACACAAGTACGCGTTTGAGTCTGTCACGGACCTAGCCCTTATCCCGTCACATGAACAGTACTTGTGGCAAAAATTTTTCAATAAGATCGAGTCCCACCTGTCAGGACTGACAAATGTCAACCAGTGAAACAGAATAAGAATGTCACAATGGCTGAATAAAAATGAAGCCGGACGACTTTGACTTCCATGACGTTTAAATAAAACAAAGGTTTTCACAATGGTGTTAATTCAGTCGCTCAGTTAGCTTCGGAGAAGTAGGTTCAAGATTCCTTATAAGCATGGCTGCGTTTAAATGTGAGAATGCAGACGACTACATGTAGACTTCGTTACAAGGCTGTGTGTTAGTTTGGTCAAAAATCGAATAGATCTATGTAAACGCTTGTTCTTATTCTGAGTGATCACTAAGACACTACAGTGTATCTGGAGTACACAGATGTTAATACGTCTTCAAACGAAGTTGAAAGGGATCAAAAATGCTTTCAAAAAGATCATCTGAAAACTTAGTCCAGATTTTGATATAAATTTCCTGCATTTAGAACTCCCAGTTTAATTAACTCGAACCCCTGATATTGGGGTCCTCGGTTGTACTTGACATAACGGCTGAAGTATTCTCCCGGAAATAATCACGACCAGTGGGTATTATTTGCAAGCTAGTCTAGCCGAGGTTTTGTGAAAAACAATTCGGTTGAAAATAAGGTGAAGCGACCCAGTGAACAACAAGGTTACTTCGTGAAAGCTTGGTAAGTGTTTAAATTCTGACGGTGATAAATGCATGCACTACTAACGAACTGTAACAAGTGCTTCTTTGGACAAACTGCGGAAGTTGCGAACAGTTGTGTGTGTTGGACAGTAGTTTTTCAAGTATATTTGTGTTGGATCTCATTCCGACTGCGTTTACCTAATGAGCGAAGACAAAAACTGTGAAGATAAGGTTAGAGGACAGGCATCGAAGTGCATGTACACAGAGTGAACTTCCTCGCAGTTGTCAGAGCAAAGTCTTAAACGTACAACTACATCTTGCCATTCACCTGAATTTAACCAATATAATCACTCAGTTAGTTCTACGGATTAAATTGAAACGTAGTAGTGACAACTCAGGATTCCCCCGATTACTCCCGTTAGTTTGGTATTGTGGTATATTTTCTGAACTGCAGAGTTTCGGGTAGAACCTGATACATTTAACCTAAACTTTACTGGTATGAAACCACGCAGTCATGCATAACTGTTTTTCACTGCAACCAATAGGAATTGAGTATTGCATAGATAAAATTTATTCGTTTTGCCCCCACCCACCCCTTCGTCAAACGTTGCCTAGACAACCCAGTGAACGAATAGCTTACGATAGTTTTGAAGCTTTAGTGCACTGACAATCATCATGCGTCTAGCGTATATCACAGCCATATTTGTAGGTAAATTTTATTGTGAAAAACTTGACGAAAATACTTCCTGAGTGTTTGGGAACTTAAGAATTATTCTTTACCAGAACTGGCAAAACAGTTTGGCACCAATTGAACGATTATGGCTATCTTCAGCGACAGAAAAATCATAGTGAACAGTACCGGAGCAAGCGGGTGTTTTAGAAGATGACACAGTGTTAGTCAAATGAACAACAGGAAATTGTTGGAGCCCTGAGCCCTAAATAAATTATTGTTAGGCTCATAATTACCTGGTAAAACGAGTATTTTCCGCTCCGTCTATGTTTGAAGATGGTCACAGAATTCCTCTTCCGACCGTCTTAAGTAATTCTAACATTGGGGTGCTGAAGTGATTTTGCCAACTGCCCTGTTGTGTTACTGCGAACCTATAATACTGAAGCTGTATTGGAATGTGATACAACTGCAAATTCAAAGTTCTCTTCGCAAATCTGCCGAATTGAGCAATCGTGATCGGATGCCATTGGATAAATTACAAAGGTGTCTCAAGTTATTGGTGGCATAGGGACCTAGGTGGACACCCAGGGTCGTTTGCTCAGAAGCGTTTAACGGAAAACGCTGTTGGTGGTCGTGCGCATAGGTTTTTCAATCCACTACTCTGTGTTAGTCTGCATCTGGCCTTCCAAGTGATAAGTTAAACGGTACAGTCTGATGTTGGATTGAAGAAGACATGTTAATTAGCATTTCACTATGTCCTTCTTAATGAGCTGCCGATTCCGAATGGGCCTAATTTACACAAAATGCTTATTTGGGCCGGGATGATTGCGACTCATTTGAGAAGAATATTCGTCTTCACAGATATGTTGAAAACCTAGTATATAGCTACCCAAAGGGCAATCAAGCGTAGTAGAAGAGACGTTTACGGCAGCTCAGCTGAAACGTGACAAACGTCTAATCGATGAACAGTTGTGAAGTGCAACAGAAATCTTGAAAATGGCCAAGGTTTCATTCATGATATCTGTTCATGTTAACCTTGCACTGTACGCACAATTCAACAAGTACCTCAAATGAGGTCCTTATGATTTTTGAAAAGTCTCCTTTCTAATCTTATGAGAACCGACTGCAACAATCAAATTCAAAAAACATCAGACGTACGGCAAGAAAACTGAATGAGATGAAGAACGCTACCAAACCACAAGCTGACACACTGAAGCAGCATACTGACAACCGATACACATACGCAAAAACAAAATTAACGGGACAGATAACCAGCAATTAATACAAATAGACATGCTGTAACAAACACACTTGGTGACCTATGGAAACGCTTTGGAGAGGTGGTCATATGAGTTTAAGGTTCTGTCGACCCTAGCGTATGTTTCGACTTCAACTTGGTCGTGACCACCGAGGTAGAAGGCGCATTCTTGAAAATGATACAATATATGTTTGCATCGTAGTTTTACACGGTGAATCTATGGTTTAGGAAAATGATTACTTGTTAATGACAGGATGTTTGTTAATAGCTTACCAGATGTGTGCGTGTAGAGTTTTACGTGCTAAGATTAATTCCTCTTTGGCGTATCTGCAGTTCATTTAAAATCAACCTACTTTCTTAGCTGTCTGTAGTGAAGTATATTCTGAACCCCGTGATTCACTTTGTAGTCTGCCTCCGGACGGTTTAACCAGGAGTCCTGATTTTTGAAAAGAGAGGACACGCCCCTGTGTTTCGTTCCTTAAGGGGGAATATAACGGAAGGGAGTATCTTGAAGATTGCATTAGGATGAAAATCCCCCTAGATGCCTCTTGAAAGTTTCCGCGTCGATTGGTTTTTCTTTGTCGCGACTGCATACCTTTTCAACTGACTGGAGTCGTTTGTCATCATAGTTCCCGGTTGTTCATCACATCCAATGGCTTTCAACATGCGACCTCAAGACCAGTAGATCAGAGTGATGGTTAATCCTCAGGCGACAGTCACTGAACATGCATTTCAGCGGTTCATTCAAAGACGTTGACAGCATGCCAGTGACAAATCACGTGTAGACGATGGCGACGCAGCCGGCAAAACTCATGTCAACTTCTCAGTGCTGTGGGCGGCCAGATTTAGTCATTCACCATCAGTGGTGCCCGTCATAACTCCGTACATGGTCACTTATCGCGCTGTTGCGCTTGGTGAAATCAGCTGAGCTGTGTGGTTCTGGCCACATTTTGTAATGACAGGTCATAATCGTCTGTTTGTTGACTTCAGTGGATAGTATGAATATTTTTTATACCCCAGTATTATTAGAATTCAAAATCATTTAACTCCACTTCGAATGTGTAGTACAGATGATTAGGTTGTTCGTATGGAGTTGGCGTTTAGAGGTAGGGACTCAATTTTCCCTGGTCCAAGTGTACAAAAGATGACGTAACGTGTACATTTTCGACTTCTGACTGCTGTATATAATGGACTGGTCTTCACTTTGCGCCTATTTAGACAATTTTATATCTCGTCTTAACTGAGACTTCGTCTTTTATTTGTTCGCCTTCAACATCAGCCGTTAGCCAATATCGGAAATTATTACCGTTGGAAACGTCTTTTAGTGCGGTATTTTGATAAGAGGTTTGAAGTATATTCCTTTGCAGCAGACTTATTCGTCTGAAATTATGAAAACCCATTGTTAGAAGAACATATCTCATGTTAGCTTAGTACTGCTATATGCTACGGACCGCATATGCTATCAAAATACGGCTGAGTTCCTCGGTTAGTACACAACTTAATCATAGAATTGGACTTGCGCATCTAATGAATAATTTTGTCCTATCCGTTTTGCAGTAAGTGTTCAGAGTTAAATTTTGGAAATACCGATGTTCGGCGATCTTCATCGAACGCTATGTTTACACGTGCTCAATGTACAAAAAAAATCAGAACCAGCCCGGTGGATTAGAATTACATGGATCAGAAAAAGTTCGTGGAGTTCGTGATATTGCGTATCAGACAGTTACATTATTGAGAGACGTGTGCTTCTGTGCAGCATGGGATTCAGCGTAGGTTGGAGTTCATTTGGCTTTGGGATGTTTGACCAAAGAAGGTGATGTTTTTACACAAATTGTTTATGTGTGCACAAATGCGGGTGGTGAGGAGATATGTTGTGAGTGAATCCCAAATAAAAAGTTACAGCCTCATATGAGATGTGTTATCGTCTACACAGCCGAAGGATATTTGTTAGGTCACTCTATCCAGCAAGGACCAAGTTATCAACGCCAGACTTTTAGTGCGAGTGAAGGTGTCTACCCTGCAACACTGTTTGTCGTATCGTTCAATACTGACCCGGTATTAACAAAAAACATCAAGGCTAGCGTTGCCGTGTTCACTTTACTTCTGTGCTTTACTGTACTACCTGTCATTGTAAATCACGTTAAGTTGAAAGAAACAAAAGGCGGCCATCGAAAATGATTCGTGCGCATCAGTTAAAACGGTTGTTCAGAGGTTCACAAATACCCATCTGCAGTGTTATCAAATCTCAAACGATGCGTACTTTCTATCAGGTTAATTCTGAACAAGCAATCCGGTTTATCTGTCAGATTTGTCACTGGTTCTGCAGAGTTGTTGGAGTATGACTGATTTCAACCATTGATTTCATTGCCATTGGACTTTAAAGCACATTTTATTGCATGTACAAACCATTCGTACAAACCATTCATCTGTAGTGTCAATTATACCCGAACCAGTTGAAAATGAGAACATCTGTGGACGTCTCGACATCAAAGGACACAAGTCTCTTAAAGGATATTTGTATGCTTTCAAAGGAAAAGTAATTAACTGCGTTCTCAAGTTAAGCTAATGACATGCTCAAATCACCCTGGTCTTTCAAGTACTGGCACATTCAGCAACTGAAAGACAAGTGAGCCAGGCTTGAGACACAGAATAATAGAAATCATTAAGTGGTCCTTAGAGCCATTTGCGAACTATCACAAGCAATTTCGAGTGAAGAGTACTGATGATTTAGTTTTGTGATGAATTCGAGAAAAACATGGTTGGGCTTGCATGGAAGTTGACCAGAATAATGAATGGCTGGATAACGGTGAGACCGGATGAATGTAGATAGGTGAGCGTATTGCGATTTAGTACAGTGTGTGAAAATATATTAAAGGTGTTTTTCATAAAAAGAGTGAATTGCTTCCGACAGAATTTTGCGCCACAAAATATTCTCACATTGTAGGGTAATGTGAAACAATGAAGTCTACGAAGTGTTTACAGAGAGTATCACAACAACCCGAGAGATGTTTTAGGTATCTGGCAGATGCGTAATAACCCTGGACAACAGAAAGGGGAAATTAAATGAGAAACATTACACACATTCAAAAGTCGACTGGCTATGTAATGTGGAGTGAGAGGACGTTTTGAAAGCCGGACATAATGTGAAATTTTTTCTGACATTGGTGGAAACATCAGTAACTTGAAACAACTTTGTCTTCTAACCACCCAAGGTGATCCACGGTTATTTATCAGAAATAGGTTGATGCACACTTTCGGTTAGATTATGAAGTGACTGACATTCACTCAATCGTTTCTCAGATTGCTTCGAGTTTAAAAGCAAGACGGACATCTGGATATGCTGAGAGATAAAATGTGGAAGTCTGATCAACCTGACAGTCCAGAAGCACAGTCTCAACGGGTCCGAGATGATTAGAGTACTTGATACGTAATACCAAAAAATATTAATCGTGTGATATCGTGGTTACTGGGCAAACAGAAAGGATTTCATACTGTAGTATACCGATGCCAGTAATCAATGGAAATGAGGCCTGGCCGATAAACTGTGTAAATTGCCCGCGGTTCATGAAGCTGTCTATGAGCGCACCATACATGCGGTGACTATTACCTTGTGCGTCTTATTCTGGTTTTCTTAAACAATTCGTGAATTAACTATTCGGTGTTAAAAGCCTGTCGAGAATGACCAAAAACATCTGTTAGTGGGATGCCATACCTATGAATTCTGCTGGACTATGGAGGGGTCGGATTGTACTGGCTGATAGCAGTTAACCATGTTGATGAACGAACGTTAATCTAGTATGAAGCTCGCTTAGCGTATTTTGTAAATCATCAGCAGAGTTTCGCCGAATTTTTACTGGTGGTCAGTAGGTGACCACAAACTTGCAGGTGAATACTCCTGATATGAATTTCACCGAATGATTGTCAAGCTGTTTGGGTGGGTCTCCATATGTGAGTCGCAATTTTCTTGCGTAACCGAACTGATAACAGCAGATGGGAGAGAAAATGTTAATATGGCACGCTACCCTAGCCAAAACCAGGAGGGTGCTAACTGAGGTGATACCACTATGTACAACAGGTCTTGCTGGTATTTTGTTCAGTTGAATGGAGAACAACGGTTGCTTAGTAATCCGTTCCTGGAATAGCAAGGTTCATTTCCGCAGAAGAAAATTTCGCGTAAGGAAAGACGAAGAAAAACATGGACAAAGTGGCTCAAACTAAGCAGGCTTGCAATTGGAGGACTGCTGACATATCACTGACTGTGGCACGTTATCAAATGACCAACTATCTGAATGACCATGTACTCTTCACTTCCGCTTTGGATACCTTTATACTTTATTCAGCAGAGAATTTACTGTTCTTGTATCGTACCGGCACGTCATTGCCCGACAAATCTTGGGTCTTGCTAGACCGACTTCGGTCCCGGGGAAGAATTTCCAGTCTTTGCGGTTTCCATTCCGCATACACATTGGGTGGCTGGATCATCGTATTGAGACAAGTGACAGCATACCCGAAGTTTTCAGGAACGATGAACGGTCACGTTACTTATAGGACCATCCCACTTAACGTGGGTTGTGTTGTGGAGACAATGGCCTTAGAATACTGAAGCATTTTGACATCTTCGTGAAGTTTCTGAGGCACGGCTGCGTGAACAATCACCAAGGTTGCATTTGTGCAGGGTGCCCATGGTCAATTTGACCAGTCAGCTTATAATAAACCGATATGCATCAGAAGGATAAGCTTCGTAGTCACTATCAGCAGCAATTTTTTACAAGGCTGTTTAAAACCAAGGCAATAAAACGACCTCACTTGGTTAGGCTATTTTCACTAGATTATGGTAATAACCCGCCGTAGTAGTAGTAGTAGTAGTAGTAGTAGTAGTAGTATACCTAAAGGTTTACATAATCCATAAGTCATGTACTTTTGTCTTGGTCACTCAGGTGACCATGAGGAATTTGTAATCATGACTGTGTTGGTCAAGTAAGCACACTGGAGCACACAGTATTGTCACAGGACATAAATCCAACCTATTTTTTGTATATAGTGTCATGAGAGCACACAATAATTTATCAGCTGAAGAAAAGGAAGGTCTGCTGTTCACTCAAACGGATTCGCGAGTAATTGGCTATTGCGCTGTCATAAGGATTGAATAGCGTTTTGTGTCAATTTTCCACAAACAGTACATCAACAAAATATTTTAAAGAAAAGAAGATATCCAAATAGTTTATTGGGACCAGGCATACTTCCGAGTGACATTCCCCATTTGATTGCAGCCTTCACATTCGGATAGCATTTCCAGACAGCCTCTTTCGAAAACAACCACTAGACTCGAGTTTTGCTCTCATTTGAGCTCGTCAGTTGTGCATAACCTTGCCACGGCCTGCACGTGAACTCCGGTTATTCAATCATGAGGCAACCCTGTTGACCACTGTGCCATTTACCTCACATTAGGCACTACCGAATCATCAAATCTGAACGATCAACCACTTTTCGCTTGTCAGTAATGATCAGGTTACCCGATCGTCTCGAGAGGAGACACAGTTACTGCCTGTTAACTCCACTCGATAACCCCGCGATTAGGACTTCCGAGAGAGGTCGAAATCACAGATGTCATTTAACCTGCTGAACGATATTTTAGGAAGAGGCTAACTGGAAAGTCTATCTGAATGCGAATGCTGCGTTCAAATATGAAGGATACTCAACTTGAAAATGCAATATTATGTAGAAGTATATAATTGAACCCCATATAGGCAGGAAACTAGCTAAAATAACAAGGCATTTTTGCATTTCTCCAGAGAGAGATGTCCACGCACTTCATTCGACTGAACTATGAAAAACTGGTAGTTGAGAATCACACATTCACTTTTGTAAGTTCCTATTTTGAGTACTTGGCAAGGAAGTCATGTAAACACGAATCAGCATTTGTGTTTTTTCACAATGACCGTGGTCATCACGATAGTTATAAACTGATTTCTCAGTTCGAAACTTATCTACAAATCATCATAACATTTGCATGGCCGAATGGACCACTATCCGATTGGACTACGCGTTCGCATAAGAAATACTACGGTGTTAAAACCAGATAGATTGGAAAGTTGTGGTAACGAACGAAGCCACAAGATCACATGAGTTGGTAAGCCGGACAATGACCTTTCCGACCCTGGTTACCTTAACAACGAGACGAGAAGAATGCATTCCGATCTATGTTTTATTGGCAGAATTTTGTTGGCAGTTGGAAACGATGTGTTGCAATAATCATGGTACGCTGCCTTTGCAATTATACCGCACACGTCTGCTGTGGGCTAGGCATTTTGTTTCTAAATTCCATACATCTAATAACGGTTCAAATGGTATATAAATGCCGTCTAGTTTTGTTTCGGAAACAAAAGCAGACAACATTTGCTGCGTAAATAACACAAATTGAGACATTTTTTGATGCGTTTCTGAATAGTCATGGATAAATCTTAAAATTAAAAGAGGTCGATGACATCATCAGATCATGCCCGACACAGCGTTCAAAATCATATACAAAGTGTCACAAGCCCGAGTTGTCAGGGCGAGACTGTTGTCGACGCCAGAGGCGATTGCGATCAAACTCTACAACCCCCAACTGTGCGCCCAGAAGAAATTCATACAGGACCTAAACCTCCCGTGGCCAACGATGTATAAACCGCCTGAAACCAGTAACCCGATTAACACGTTATCACACACCGGCCATAGAAACACAACACATCCACACACACACAAACCCACCACCACCCGGGTTTACAGTCACCCACAATTACCATGCCTATAACCATTGCGTATGACCATGCTTTTGTCTGATGTATAAACCTGATGAATCTCTTGTAACTGCATATGCCTGATGAGAATTACCGGAAACAGCTGTTTGCAACCTTGACTTCTTATGAATACTCTGAGTACGATGAAGCAACTGAAGCAATCGTTAGTTGAGAATAATGGTAACAGGGGTTTTCATCGAATTTACTGAGACCACACTTTACCACCCACTTCCATGCTATGTTTTATCAGCTACATTGTTTTCCTCTCAGATAAACTATGAACTGCCTGTAGACACCGTCTCATTTTGAGTAGATCGGTTAAATTCACTTTGTGTCTGAAGGCATCTGAGTACGTCAGCGTGTATGAACTCAGCTGCAGTCTGCAGACTGTTGCTGATCCAAAGCGCATTTCACCATCACAGGTTATGATTCGTTTTGTTTTGCTTGCTGCCTCTGCAGGGTACGTTGTAAACGATCCAGAAGTCAGATCCGTAGTATCGTTGAAGTCAGCGTTATCAGTTTGAACGCTGTTACGGTATAAACATGAAAGTTGGTCGTAAAAACTGAACATACCCTGGTGGTGTTGGTCCGAAACGTAGATGTATATCATTATGTTACCACAAAAACTTCGCTACACAACGCGGTCACTAGCAAATTCTGTGTGCTGGGGCTTATGCCGTCCAGGTTTGAATTTCTCAATTATGTATTGTTTTACTCCAACACTTACCTTCTCAACCTCTTTCGTACAACCAACCTCCTCAGCTTCATGTTGGCAGTCATTTTATACGCCAAACATCATCAGGTTGTTGATCTCCTTGTTCACATAATATCTCGCGTTGTGGCTGGACTTAACATATTCAAGAGCAACTTGTGAACTATAATGTATTTATGAAAGAAATTTATTCAGTCAGAACTGATTGACTGAATGAAATTTGCTTCCTCACTTATCTGTTGTTTCACAATTTCAGTTCCATTTCTGGTGTTTGTGTGGTGCGCGACAAACACGACTGTCAGTCAGTGTTCACAATGTACATTCCATTTCTCGAAAACAACCATTTTGGGCTATTTGATTCATTTAGGTTCATAAACGTCCAGTAATTACTACTAGGTGAAGCGCGTTTGAATGTCAGCAAGGACCGCCGGAGGCAAGCTGAACCATAATCCATCACAGTAAACAATAACTGCTTGTCAAGGCCAACGAAAGGTCGACGAAAGTTGAACGAATTCCATTTTACTGTGGATGGTCATAAGGGTCGATCATGTTCGGTGCAAACGTGAAATGACGGGGTGGAGTTATACACCTAAGACGCAAAATTTAGTGTGTCGATGAGCTTTACCGGCACTTACTGTTTGCAGTGAGGTTTTGGGTGCACAGCTATAAGTACACTATTGCTGTGGAGTACTCCACCGTTTAATCAGTTTGGGAATGTTACTGTTAGGACAGTCTTGAAAAATCTGTGAATGCTTCTGTAATTGCGAACTGGCCCCAGGTACAATGTTAACGTTGTGAGAGGCAGAACATTTGCTATGTTTCAGTCAATCAATTACATCGTTCTCATTCTGAAATGGAGCCCTAGGTAAATTATGTTAAATTTGAATTTGGGCGTATCGGTTATGATAAACAACGGTTAGTTTCTTCGGTGAAGAGTTATCCCCACCCATTTGCACATCCTCGTTCTACATGATCAAGGAAGAATTCGTGTGATCAAGTGTCCAGAGACGCCAGTGCATGCATCTATCGGGAAGTAATTCACGGTTCAACCTTGCGTAACAATTTCACAAAAACTAGCAATCTCCAACTTCAGCAAATAACCAACTAAGCAAAATCTCATAACTCTACACTCAACTATGGGAAAATTCTTATTACTGTCCGTTGGCCGCAATCTGTATTTGATATGCACGTACAGTCTGGTTAAGGTTGGCCGCATTTTTATTAAACGTGTACTGTCAGGGAACCTGATCCCATCGAAGTGGTCTTTGGTTTGTTAAATTCCTCGTACGATGAAATGATGAGGTATGAAAAGCCTGAAACAACTGAACAGTTCATAGAAAGTCATTGTACTGTTACTGATAATCACACTGGCAGATCATTGATCAAAATGAACAGAACTAAATTTGAAACACTTCATTCCCTTCAGAAGTTTGAACAAAACCGTTAGAACACGAAAACTGGCAGATACAAGCATTTCGTATTGACTCGTCAGTACCAAATTTACAATAACATGAAACAGGCTTTTTATATCAAGCATTTAGGGGGGCAGAGTGGATAGTCAATTGGTGGTTAGGGAAGGTCACTAAGTCCAGGAAAGGGTCAAGTTTACTAGTAATTGTATCTGAACACACAAAGTCGGCTTCAGTCGATTGATTGTAACCGCCTCAGCAAACCGCAAGAATCTTGGATTCGAGTGACGTAATAGGATTCTGAATGCCCAAATTGGGTCAATAATGTGACCAGTGGTCAGGACGTGTCTTGCGACTGCGGACGCTGGTTGCTTGCGTGTTTCAACCACATTGTCGTTCGTCTGTAATACAGAGCTCTGTACCCATTTAGGCAAATGTTCCTTCACTCTGGAGATCAAGCACCTCTCGGTTCTGCCTATGTAACTTTCATTGCAGTTACATGTAAATTGGTAGACACAATGTGAGGTGGCACCGATAGACTGATCTCCTTTGATTGAAGGGACAGGCAGTTTCTGGGTCCGGGCTAATACACAGAGTT
>QNGE01007724.1:0-18733 GCA_008508345.1 Paragonimus westermani | reverse complement strand
ACTATATCAGAACCACGTGTCGACCGGAGGAGAGCGGCCAGATCCGAATAAAAGATGTCCTTGACGCCGACGTCACTACAGTCAGTTGGAGCATAAGCAGACACAACGAAAAGATTTCTGACGGTTTTGCGTCTAGAACTGACCCTAACAGAACCTGCCGAGCGGACGGCACAAAGTCTATTATTAACGGGGATCCAATCTATCAATGCGGCTGCGGCCGTCGTGCTGAGGACTATACTTACTCCCGTTTGACCGGTAACCGCAGCCGGAGAGTCACCTGAAGTGTATAACCAGTATCGGGTAGAAAGTGCAGGTGCTGTTAATTCCATACGTTGACTACCCTCGTGGATTCTAGTCTCCGAGATACAGCGAACAGCACCTATATTAATTTGCGTTCTAGGTCGAAGCACAGGACGAGGGAGGTGTGAGACTGAGTGGCGAGACGTGGGACTTCTCGGCACAGTGTTACTACGAATAACTGTATCCGCTGTGGGACCTGTAGAGAAATTATCAGAATTGGTGGTCGGGGGGCATGAGAGCTAAATTTGATAAGACAGTGGGAGAGGCGTCAGCAGTAGCGTTTTTGCCTACCCACCCTGCTGTATGCAGCAGATAGGACGACCCGGTTTATACTGCGAGACGGCCAATGCAGTATGGAAGTGTTTGTGTTGTGAATATTCATGGTTGTGTAAGGGCTGAGATAGTGCCAGGACGCCCAGACCTAGACAGGAGAACGATTAGGGTTGTCAACCAAGCCTTTGGCTCAAAAGCCTGTACCGCAAGGCGGCGGTTGGGTGGCGGTGTACCAGAAATGGTACGTTTTTCGGGAAGAGATGCCAACCATCTTCCAACCCCCAACCTGGAGTACCAGGAGACTGTGGTTTGTCAGACCTCTACCTGTTGGCCTGCCTGGTATGAGTAACTCTGTCCAGTTTAGCCCAAAAGGTGATCGAGATGCGCAAGCCGTCACGCCACGTCAAGGTCCAGTCTCACTGTGACGGCAGTCTCACCGTGACGTTCATTTGTAACAAACGTGCCTAAATTCATGAATAGTGGGAGGAAATAAACTCATCTCAGATACTACCTTCTCCGATTTTGCCGCCTGATGGAGGCCTCAGTGTACAATACCTGGAACGGTAAACACCCAGTTGGCATGCCAAATATATGACTCAACGACCAGAGGCTGTGCAGGTATTAGTTGACCAATTGATCGTGCATCCCAAACATTCCGAAATATGCGCCAGAGAACTGCCGTATTGCTCACGTGATCATTCCGCTGAATGTGGACTAAGTGGCGGAGACAGTGACGGTCAAACACAACGTCTGTTGAGATCGTCGTTGCGAACAGACCACGCTCCTGAATCAAGGCCTGATTCCAAACACAAACAGCATATGATGTCCAAGGTGAGGCACACCGATGAACTGCCTCCTTTCTTGATGATAGAACTCTCGTGGTTAAATCTGGGTCAGACGTTTCATCTTCGCCTGTGTTTTCTGAGAGTTTTTCAAGGATGCGTGCCCAGTCCACTTTGTTTCGTATTTACATCGACGACATTTCGGTCGATACTTTCATCAACGGGCATTCTTAAGAGTTCGAAACTTTTATGACACTGAGAAATGCTTTTGTAATAAGCCCGACCACATCTGATGTTTTTAGAAGACACCTTACGAAATGTTACAGACAGCAATCGGTGACGTAGTTCACTTCGAACCGTCTCTGACAATACTCAAGATCCTTGGACAAACCCATTGGGCGCTCAGAAAAACCGTATTATGGATTTTGTGATGTAACCCTATGTCTTAAGAACCACTCAGGACCATGTGCAATAATCCTACGCCTGCTTACAACCACTGCCAGTGAAAATTTTCGGGCCAACCGAAATAAGCGTTAATAATCACGACAGGTCGTCGTGAACATGCCTAATAAGTACTACTGTCATCCGAACAGTGGCAGTCTGATAGCGCTGAATGGAAAAAAAGCGTTACCCCATTATGTTGACCAACACCCATACTCACTCACCTCCTGCCAGATGCTCATGACGGAAGTGCGGCCTTGAATGTGCAAACATCTGATTGGTTCACAAGGAACCGCGAGGTTTGACATGTGAGGAACCAGAAATTTGAGAGTCGGTTTCCTGTCATACACAACTAAGTAGGAAACTGCGATTAGGCAAATGATACAGCTAGTTCCGGTGAAATTGCGAAAGTAAAATTTTTAAATTATATGCATGGAAACTGCGCATTTCAAGGGACCTAACAAAATCGCACCCAGTTGGTTCTAAAAACGGTCGATTGCATGTAAATCACTTTTGTACCGCAAATCACTACGACACTGAACAACGAGAACGTGCTACGGAGGATATTCAGATGAAGTGTCAGAATTTCCAAGAGTGCCTGGGAAACCTGAACAAGTTTCATCGGGACCCTCCAGTAGTTTCTTCATCAATAGTTCGCAAACTGTAGCAAGTGCCAAGAAACACAGGGAAATGGATTTGCCGCTATGTTGCCCGTACGGAAGTGTCGTATGCAAATGCATACACTGTATACGTCAGACGGTATCTGCCAAACGACAATATATTCTTGCAATTTGAATGACAAATTTATAGACTCGAGGATTATGGCTGTGAGATATCTTGGGTAGGTCCTTATCGTAATGGAACGTAACTGTTGTATCTGTATCCAAGCCTCATCCGCTACATCCCTTAGGGACAATAACAACCTGTGATGATTGTCAATGAACATATACTTTCACGTTAATTATTGAGGTTCAGGTTGTACACTTTTGATACGGCGCGTAATTCTAATACAAGCGTTTGACTGTTGTTCATTCGGTGTGTTCTGCTCAATTCGGATATACCAGTTACTGGTCTCACGTTAAGTTATATATACTCACGAAACATCACATTGGCGTCGTGGTAATCTTCAGCAACTATTAATCCTGTGCTTCTCGACACTTTGGACATTCACTCATCCCCTCGTGACATTGAGGATTATTTTGAACGATTTGAACTACGGTATAGGACCGTATCCAGCCTAAATGAGAAGACAACATCAGCCTTCTTCCTCTCAAGAGTAGGAGAAGAGGCCTACTGTCTTCTGAATGATTCATCTTATCCAGTCTCACCGATGGATCCACATACGAGCGCATAAAGAAAGCACTGCTCGGTCATGTCACTCCTGTAAATTTTGAGGTCAACGAACGAGCAGAATTTAATATCATGAAGCACCAACCAAATCCGTCAGTCCGTGACTTTATTCTCCAGATCCAAACTCAGGCAGCACGGTGTGGTTTTGGTGATCATTTGGAGGTACAACTTCGTGACCGACTCATCGCCGGTATTAATGCACCGGATCTGCATAGGCAAATACTGCTACTTCCTGAACCTTCGTATCATAACACCAGAGTCATCTGTGAGCAGTACGAATACGTTAATAATACAGTCCGTAGTGGGAGTTCTAGTGAGACCCCGGTCTTGTTTGGATCGGTAAAAAAGCGACCTACGGAACACAATAATCCTCGGCTATTCAATTCAGCTTTTAAATATGGTTCTCGACCAGTTTCACAAAATTATTCGCGACAGTCGACAAACTTCACTGGCAGATTCGGGAATTGTGCCCCATGTGGCAAGAAACATTACAGATACACATGCATTCACAGCAGCTCAGTACGCCACAAGTGTGGAAAACGAGGTCATTTACAAATTGTCTGTAAGTCGAAAAGAGATTGCCAATTCATAGTAACTGGTCTAAATGAATTTGATGCTACATGTGACAAGATGGAATCCTTTACTTTGGCAGTTGATTCATCTACTTCAGGGTATTTATTTCATGTCATTTTCACAGTACGTGGCACAAGGCATGATTTTATTATCGCCACTGGCAGTGTAGAATCTATTATACCACGAAGACATCTATCACAGTTCTATCCAAATTACATACTTAGTTCTTGTTCTGTAACCATACGAGGTACAACTGGTCATTCCATTCCTCTTTAGGGTACAGTCATTATTCCGATCTTTAACGAACAATCCAGGCCACTTGATTGCACCTTTATTGTTACTCATCATGACCCATCCATTTTGAGGCTGAAGGTTTTAAAAATGCTACATATCCAGGTTTTCTTACTTGTATCACCGAGTAATTCCACAAGCTTGAAAGACCTCATTCTCAAGTGCTCGAGGGCCACGAGCGGCATGAAGATACCTCCGGTTAAACTAGAAGTAACTGGCGGTCCGGTTTTTTGAAACGTCGTATAATTCCTTATGGACTCCGTGAACCGGTAACTGAATTGCTCAGCGAGCTAGTAGAGAAGTGCGTTATTGAGCCCACTGATTCATCCTCTCGGGCCACGCCGATTGTGACACCCTTGAAGTCTGATGGGAATACTCCGAGAATATGTGGAGATTATCGACTTACTGTAAATCGATGCCTTAAGCAACATACACATACTGCTGCAGAACCTGAGGACATTCTGAGCAGGCTATCAGGATCCATAGTTTTCTCCAAGATAGACTTGAAGGATGCATATTTACAAATTCCTTCGGATAAGACATCAATACCGATAACAACAGTCAATATACCTAATGGACTTTCCAGTACCCAATTTTGCCGATGGACTCAGTAACTCTCCTGCTATCTTTCACCAGGTAATGAATAACATTGTGACAGGTATGAATGGTGTTGAAGTTTATCAGGATGATATCATCGTACATGCTCCAGACAAGTTAACTCATGATTCTCGTCTTTTGAAACTATTCCAACAGTTTTATGACAAGAAAATTGCTGCTAATCCAAACAAATGCGCTCTAACTGTAAGCAGTTTCGAGTGTCTCGGCCACTTAGTTGACGGTAACGGATTCAAACCTGATGCCAAACGTTTAGACCCATTGGTTAATGCACCTTCATCCAAAAGCCTCTCCGAATTGCGTTCTTTGTCAGGTGCTTTGCAGTACTATTCCCGTTTCATTCCAAATTTTTCTCATCTTGCTGAATGTTTATTCCAGTTGCTTTCTGAGAAGCAGTCCACGTGGACTCCAACTCATGAGCAGTGTGTACGTTCATTGTTAAACTTTTCGTCACATGATGCTATATTTCGTCCATTTTCTTTTGAAACTATGCCTGTGTTAAGTACTGATGCTTATCCAGATGGAATCGGGGCTGTGATTGAACAGGACAACAAACCAGTTGTGTGTATACCACGCCGACTTAGTCCAGCAGAAAGGGGTTATGCTCAAACGCACTGGGAAGCTCTGGCGGTATACTGGGCGGTAAAGCGGCTTCATAAGTATCAGTTTGGAATATTACTCAAAATTGTGTCGGATCATGAAGCACTGAAATTCATCTATAATCCTGACAAGTCATTGGCACGTTCTTCAGCAGCCATGGTTCAACGATGGAGCACAGCACTCAGTGCATATGACTGTACTATAGCGCACAAATCAGCCAACCGAATCAAACATGTGGATTACCTGTCACTTGTTCCATACACATTTGAGCAAACTTGTACTGATGATAGCCTTCTAATCCAGCCCATGCCGGTTAGCCGAACAGAGTTGATTAGCGATGCTCAACATTACTTTTCACCCATTCTCAGTGCGCTCCGTCGTGGTTGGGTCCCCCAAGTCAGATGAAAATTTCCTACGTTTTATGTGCGTCGGGAGGAACTATCACTCACTCCAGATGGATCATTGTGCTTGGATGACAGAATTGTTATTCCTCCAACTCTCCGTAGAGCCGTTCTGGACGCTTTACATTATGGACGTCTTGGAGTTGAAAAGAAGAAATCTCTGGCCAGGTTAACGTGCTGGTGGCCAGAGATTGATGCTGATATTTGTCGTTTGGCTAACAGTTGTTCATCTTGCCATCACAAATTCCACAATTCACCGTTTAAATGGACTCCATGGCCGATGTCATCTGAGGCCTGGAAACGGGTTCAAGCAGATTACTGTGGTCCTTTTCTTGACGGGTATTATGCGCTAGTAATGATCGATTCCTATTCGAAGTGGCCGGAAGTAGCATTCACAACAACGCCCACTGCAGAATTCACTATGACTGCCAATGGTACCCATTTCACTGCCAATCTTCTAAATACTTGGCTCAACGGTATTGGATGCAAGCATCTGTTTACTCCTGCTCGACATCCCTGCTCTAATGGCCAGGCTGAAAACTTTGTTAAAACACTCAAAAATGCTATGGCCCCTCTTCAGTGTACTACATTCAGAGACCTTGAAAAGGGTTTTGACAAATTCTTGCTACAATATCGCAATGGATGTCATTCAACTACACATGAAAGTCCCGCCAAACTTTTTAAAGGAAGGTCTTTGAGGTCAAACTTGATGTGTATTCAATCCTCTGAAGTTACCTTTAATCGTGATAATGGCTTGAGACCGTCATCCGGTTTACTTCTAAAGAATCTTGGTAAATGCTTATACCGATTTCTAGATGTTGATGATTTATCTGTACATAATCGACACATGGATCAGATACGTTTTGAGGATACAGGCCAGTTTGTTTTAAACTTCTTTTGTGACTTCAGATAATGATGATTCTGCTCTAAATTCGGATTCGAACCAAGAAATTACAAGCATCATTCGTAGGTTTTCAAGACTGCAAACGAAACCCAGAGAGGATTCCAAGAACCCGCAGTCCCATTCAACGTGTGGTGGATGTGATGATTGTCATTGAACATATACTTTCACGTTAATTATTGAGGTTCAGGTTGTACACTTTTGATACGGCGCGTAATTCTAATACAAGCGTTTGACTGTTATTCATTCGGTGTGTTCTGCTCAATTCGAATATACCAGTTACTGGTCTCACGTTAAGTTATATATGTTCACGAAACATCACACAACCGTAGTGAGAACAAGTGGATCAGTAGAAAAGCATAGTGTATTGTTGCATCTACAAGCATTCGGGTCAATTTAAAGTACATGGATGAGTGAGCCGATGGTCGTTGAAGCCGCGACCAATCAGAACATTCTTGGAGCCTTGGCACAAGGGTGGGGCACACAGGTGGCCTTGACGGGTATACAACAGTGTAACACGCAACTGAAACTAGCGAGTGCGCACGAATTGAAGTTGAGTTGTGTGACGGGGCGTGCTGCTGTGTTGTAGGTGCCGTTTCAGCTTACGTTTGTGTGAGTCGTGTGTAAGGCTTACCGGGTCTTCGGCTCATGCTTTTGTGTATTGTTTCTTTTTTCAGAACTGTTGTTTGAACCCCTACTTCGGAAGAACGCTGTTCCCCGGTGTGTCCACGTTGCCCGGAGGTTGGTCCGTGAAGTCACGGGCATTCAAAGTAGAGTCAACTGGCCTGATGTTACAAACTGTACCACATCGTGAAGGCCAACCTGCAACACTCACACGACTTCCAAGTTTGTCGGCCGAGCATATTTTCGAGAAACAATCGTCTGCTAGTGGCAGATGGTCGGCGTGTAATTTAGAAGATGGAGAACTTCAGATGTGCGCGTTACTTAAATGTGTACGTTAGAAATAAGTTCAGAATTAAGATGCATTCAGACGACTCACGCAACCTGCATAAGAAGCGGGGTAATGTAGATTCTCGGGAGAAGCCCAATAAATTGTTTGATCCATCGAAATCACAAAGAGAGTACTGTTTGCTGTTAATGTATAAGCTTCTGCGTTTTGTACTCTTCGTCCCCAAAGGTGCCTCCCAACTTTCTAAATTCATCGATGTCATTTTAGCTGGCGCCACTCACCAGCTAACCTTTGGTGCCCCTTTAGTGTGGAAAGACACGTTGGTGGACGTAACTGTGTAAGTGTGACGTTCTCTTATGCACTGGTGGCTAAGGAGGCGTCCGCCAGTCAAGGAACAGTTTTAGAACGTGTGTTGTAAATGTTGCTATGCACGCCAGCAGTCCAAGCCCTCGTCATCTATCGTTTATCTGCGCAGTGGCGGGCAATCCGTGGGGTTTATCCTAGGTGTGCCACAATATTTTGCCGCGCTCATTTATTGAATGGTGTGTCCCGGCACTGTTGTCACCTGGTGGGTCCAGACACGTATCAAAGAAAGCGCGCATATCAGTGAACAAGTAACATGCTCACGGGGAACTTTTTGCAGTTTAACAGGTCATCACAGGCTATCAGTTTTATAAGTCGCGGAGCTTTCCTGCGCCTGTGTAAGACGTGGCTGATCTGCAAATCTGGTTGGGCGTCTCATTTGCTGAAAGGACCGCTCCCTTCGGTAACTATGCAACCAACCGGTTGAAAAATGAGATTCCGCGAGTGCTGTGTGTGAACGTTTAACGGCGTATGCGTTAATGAAACATATTATCGAACACTCGAAGAGTATGTTTTCTCATCGCATGTGGGCCGCTGACGCAGAACGTATGAAACTGTTCGAACCATTAGTGAAATATGAGCATCGCTCGTCACTTCTGAGACCTTTATTGGAATACGCAACCACAATGGCCATAGTCAGATAGAGAACGTCGGTTATGGAGAAGGGACGTAGAATGTCCGGTGCACGAAACGGCGGACGTTTCACGGTGCTACCAGCGAAAAGAGTAGAGGCGATTGTCGCTTCTTCTCACAGTGTTTGACACAATGTCGCCATATCTTCTCGGTTTTCCGCGTAATCGACAGGCCGATCGGCCGGCCAGCAGAGAAATTTGGGTGGGCATTACTTGCCATTGTTCCCACTGAGGTTGCACACAGTTACATGCGGGAACCGGCAGTATGCATTTTCACCCCGGTCGTACATTCGAGGTTAGATAGGATTAGAGATGTGGAAGAAATATGCCAAGGTATTGCAGTTACGTCAGGTTGCACGAGTGCTGGTTACAACAGCAGGCAATCAACGGCGTTCCGTGATGTGAATTATTTGTTACCGAAGCGTTCCCACTTTATATTGCACTGTCCACCCCTCGGACGACAGACTATGCAAATAAGCGGTAGAAAGTCATTCAGTAACTTGTGACCCGAGAAGAAGACACCACCAACCGAGAACTGGTACGACTGCTCCTCTTTTACAGAGGAAAGGTTAAAGGGCAATTGGGTCAGAATATACTTGATAACTAACTCAAACATCTCCCCATGTGGCATTTCCCCCTAAAGATCACAATCGTCTGAATCGTGCCACCTCATACGCTAGCAATGCGGTGTGCGATTCCCATGAAATGAGTCATATGCCTGTCATTTCCAACAGGCTTGCCTCAGTTTTTCCTCAGGGCCCAGAGAGTCCGCATTTGGAAGTCGAGTGAGTGACGACAGTTCGCCACAGCTAGAAGCTATGGGGGTACTTTAAAAGCACGACGTGTTAGGTGCATCGCTATGGGTGGTTCGAGGCAACTTAAAACGAAGCTGTGGAAGCGCATTGTAAGGGAGATGTCCTTGAAACCAGCCAACGGTGACGTTTGCTAGATATGCTGTCTGGGGGAGGACCCCATAGACGTGGACAAGGACAACGTCAACTGGGTCCAGTGCTCCCAGTTCTCGTGTGCCTGATCTAACGTTGATCCCCTCAGCGTGGACTGCGGGACGAATCAGCAACTCAAATGAAGTTCACAAATGCGCGCTGAGCAGGGACACGGGAACAATCCCATTGTCCTCCACAGGACAAACCGAAATGACCCCACAGCGTTTTCAGGGCCACTTACAAATTGAGTTTCAACCTAAGCCCTGCTCACTTAGTGCTAAAATGCAAACGATTGTTCATTGAGGGCAGACGACGAGAGCCATGGGGTCTTATTTCAGTGGCAGCCCCCTGGGTCATTAGCCGATTAGGCATATAGTACCACCCCATGTGTTAATCAATATAACTATTTATGCATTAAATCGGAGATACATTTACGTACATATATATACATATAATAACGTATATTTTTCAACGCCTGCGTGAGAAGCTCCCTGGGTTAAGCGTGACGACTGCAAATAAATACAGACGATACAAAACAGCGGATAAGTGAACACTAGCACGAACGTGAAACCTGTTACCAAAAAGAGCGTGATCTGGAGGAGAATGATTGAAGTTCACGAAACCTCGAAGCATGCAGCAAGAAGGTAGATAGTTCGCTGGCTTCATGGGTTTAGTCAAAAAAATGAGATGTTGCATTAATTTACCTTATATAAATTCATGTGTGAATCGATTGTTTAAATTATTCAAGGTCACTCCAAATGCATTCTCACGATGTCTCGCCATTACGTGATATGATTAACGTCGAGGAAATGCTGAAATGCGTCGACTTTGGCGAGGCATGGCGGAGAATTCCGGAGTCCAGCGAACGCTTGGTCAGACTGGAGCACAGGACTGCGTCGATTGCTGGAAACCGTCAGAAAGTTTGAAAATCTCGCGAACCATTCAGCCGTGACGAAGTTTCATGCGTCCGTTCATGGCAGAAAAATTTCTCGAGCAATGTACACTTGCGGGATCAAGGGAAAGGACGCATTGTCACACGTTAAATGGGAAAGTGTGGGGTGGTCACATTTATTAAAAGGAATAATGTGTATGCGAAATCTTTTGATAAAGACTTCATGTGATATTTTTATGCTCGCTCCGATTGGTGTCAACCGGGTGGTGTGGCATTTCGCTAATCCCTCGAGATGTATCCAGGGAATCGGAATATTGATTCGAATATTGGAATTCTCCATGAAGTGCCCGTGTTCTGAGTAGAACTCATATAACTTCATTCCGCTGCATTTATTAATAAACGCCCATTTTGCATTTCCTAGCATTCTGGGTAACGCGCAGCGGCTATAACGAATATTTCGATATTTGCATTCATCTATACCTTCCCGTATAGCACACTGCCCACCGGAATATGCAGGTATGCCCCGGGTTTAGGCGGGCTATTAGTGAAATGTTAAAAACAAGTATCTCAAAATCATTGTCCCAGAAGTGAAAGCCTATCAACCTCAGTTTTGAATCGGCATCGATCTTCTTCGCAAATTTGGCGACATTCGTTCAAACGAACTCATACATTTGGACATTATTAATTAGTAGACTGTCGCGGTCGCTGAGGAAGGTGTCAATGAAGTTGCAATGTTTTGCTCCAACCCAACACGACGGAAGTGGCTAGCCTGTATTGTATACTCATGCTGGCTACATGGGAAGAAAGCTTTTAAATAGGAATTTTTTAATAACATATATTTCTCACCGCATATGCAAGAAGCACGCTGGGTTATGCGCGATCACTGCAGATATCTACAAACGATACAAAAACGAATAAGTAAACAGTATCATGCCCCTCACCTCTCTAGAACGGATGGCCTTAACTCGGTAGATTGGACGAAATCCGTCCTTTACGTTGACAGCGTGATTTGAATCTACCAGGTGTGATAGTATGGCGCTGCAGACAGACTTTGTCATACCACTGTTGAGCCAAGCTGGATGATGTTCCCGGATCCGTTCCGATAAGCGTCTAGTCGTGCGGCCAACATAACTGGTCCCACAGGAACAAGTAAATGAATATACACAAAACGAGGCTGCAGAAATAGGCACTTTATCTTTTAGGCGTGGGCACAAAACCGGATTGGACGTGAAGTGAACTCGTAATTTAGCGGCGTAGAATGTTCGGTTGACTGCGCTTGTGAGCCTACGTGTAATAGTTTCGGCTAAAGTATCGCCTTTGAATGGTAATCCGATATGCACAGTTCTCCCTTCTACAGAGTACAACTGGTCAGGTCTAAAAGATAAAGCGCCTTTTTCTGCAGCCTCGTTTTATGTATACTCATTCACTTGTTCCTGTGGAACCAGTTGTGTTGGCCGCACTACTAGACGCTTATCGTAACAGATCTAGAAACGCCATCCAGCTTGGCTCAACAGTAGTGTAACGAAGTCTGTCTGCAGCACCATACTATCACGCCTGGTGGATTCAAATCACACTGTCAACGTAAAGGATGCATTTCGTCCAACCTACCGAGTTAAGGCCATCCGTTCGAGAGCGGTGAGGAGTAGGTACTGTCAGCAGCAAAGACTGTAGGGATCCGAAAGTATAACACAATCCTGTGCGGCCAGAAATGGTTCGTTCAGGATCTGTATTTGCCCTGGCAAACCCCCACCCGGTTCGCTTGTCAAGACCCATTGTTCAAGTGGGTATTAAGTGGCAGTGTGGGACTGAACTGATTGACCTCAATAACAAAACGTCCCCGTTTAATACTCTAACAATTCTCCCGTGAAACGTGTGATATAAATATGGTTTATTTAGCTACACCATGGATCACTGGAAACAAACCTATTCGCTACACATTGAACTCCATTACAACGAGGGGAATTTTCACGAAAATAAACACTGCCACAAACGAGAAGCCTGCATTCAAGACGGACGTGGTCAAAAGGCAAATGAATGTAGTTTATGAAACTTCGACGCACGCAACAGAGAAGGAGATAGTTCGCTCGCTTCACAGATCTAGTATCAAAAAGTGGGATGTTACACTAATTTACTTTTCATATTGTCGAGGGATGGGCAATTTTTTAAACAGTTCAAGGTCACTCCGGAAAGACTGCCCAAACGCATCTTTGAAGTGTTTTGTCATCAGAGGATGAAATTGGCATCCGAAAAATATCAAGATAGGTCGGCTTTGACGAGGCAGGGCGGAAAATCCAAAAATCCAGCGAACGATTTTACAGATTCCAACGCAGGATTTCGTCGATTCCCCGAAAAACGCCAAAAAGTTGAAAATCTCGCAAACTGTTCATCTATGACGAAGTTCCGTGTGCCCATCCGTCATAGAAAAATTCCCTCGCTCAATTGATAATATAGGGATCGGAAAAGAGAATGTTATTTTACACGTTAGGTGAGAAAATGTGGGGGCTATAGCGTTTACTATGACAAACAATGTGTATGCGAAATGTTTTGACAAAGAACTCAAACGATATTGTTGTTTTTGCCATGATTATTGGAATGTACAACAATATCTACTGTTTGTTGTGGCATTTTGCTATGCACTCGGGATTTATTCGGACATACGGAGACTTAGTCGACGGTTTTCAGAGCCGCATGAAATGGCGTAGGATTATTGTACATGGTCCTGAGTGGTTCTTAGGACATAGGGTTACATCACAAAATCCATAGTACGGTTTTTCTGAGCGTCCAGTGCGTTTATACAAGGATCGCGCGTATTGTTCGAGACGGTTCGAAGTGAACTACGTCACTGATTACTCTCTGTAACATTTCGTAAGGTGTCTTCTAAAAACCTCGAATGTGGGCGGGCTTATTACGAAAGCCCGTAGTTTGACCAGTATGAAAGAAGCATTAGATTGTCGGAGGTCGTACACACTCAGTTAATACCCGTTACAGTGTACCTGACGTTGTATGTCCTATATATTTTAGTACGACCATGTGCCCTGACCATGTACCTGTAGCCCACATCGCATGAAATATGCGTGTGATAACTAAAGTTCACATGACGTCGTTTTTGGCCTATTATTAAGCGCCGCGTTCACATTTCGAGAGGCGCTAGACAGCGGGGTCATCAGGGGATATGGAGAGCTTGAAGATAGACATTGTGTTTGTTAACGTAAGATAGCTGTCCAAACCCTTTCTAAAACGTTGAACGTTGTTACTGGCTCTGACTTCATTCGGAAGTTTACCCCAGGCATAGACACACTTTACAATGAAGAAGTTTGCACGTATATTTTCCCGGATATCAGTGTTGGCAAGGTGAAACCCTTACTTCTTTGACTGTATGAAGGGCTGTGTTTTAAATGGACGGTAAACGCTGTGGTAACCACATCCAAATATATGAGTTTACACAGCAGCGTCAAGTCCAACTTCAGTCTACGCAGCCAAAGTGGATCAATGCCAAGTTTTTCACAACGTTGTCCATAGGTGAACGAAGAGGAATATCCTGATAAGCTTTTGGTAAACGATCGTTGAAGGTTTTCTAAAACAAACCTATCAGACTTGCGTAGATGACAGCAACTGAAAGTGCAGTACTCTAGTTGAGGCCAAGCACACATTTTCACTTCAATTATCTTTGGAAATGTAGAACTTCAAACACACCCATAAAATGTGTATATCTATGGTTCATGTCCGAAAGTAGTACAAGTTCATGAGGTGATATTCTGGCTACTCATTATGAACTGACCATGTCTGTAGTATGACTGCTATGCTAAGAAGGAAATTTGTAAGACTGACACTTTAATTTTACTCTGTCTCGATTATTTACGGAGAAAGACCGTTTCATACTCATCGTTGCGACTTGTCCTCTTATCCAATTTTCCATCCTTTCGTTGTCTGCCAAGAGGTTCGGTGGACCATTTGAACGAATATCGGGTTGGCAGTGGAGCGTATATGACTGCTTTTGGGAGAACAGAATCGGTTGTTGATTATGTGAACGTGTCTGATAGATTATGATGTGAGAAGACGGAACACAGTTTCTCTTATTTTCTTGGATTTTTAAATAAAATTAGTTATGAGGGGTTTGGGAAACCTCGAAAGTGTTGGAATTCAACAGCGAAATTGATTTCAATGAAGTCACCGAATTTAGAAGGGTCAGGAAAGCGTTGTTCGTGAGTATTCTTTCTTACCGCCTTTTATGGTGCAGGCTCCGGAGCTGGAAACACAACTTCGTTCGCGCCCCTCTAGCTTGTCTTGTTTCTCCGTACACTTTATTTCTCAGGGTCGACAAAAACACACGTCAGTCAACGCGCTGAATCTGTTTTCCATTTTCCACCGATTTTCGATAATGTGTACTGATCGGGTATGATTCGGTTGGGTCAATTCCAACAAGCGCATGCACAGGAAGAAACACAAATCACTGAAATAATTTTGATTTTTAAACGGCTTAGTTAGCACGCAGTAAACCGAATGCTAAATGGACCTGTGAGTATACGATACAACGAAGAGTTTCAAGCAGGATGTTATCAATGTGAGTTAGACAGTATATATACGTTTACACAAGTATACATGCGTATAAAAACATGTATAAACACAGATATAAACACCAAAATATACATATATATACGGATCAGCCTGTCACAGTGACCGAAGCCAAGGGACGCCTGCGGTCAACCATCACCGCAATCGGCTTGCGCTGCACCACTCGCACTCCCACCCACACACCACATATCCAGTGTAAACCTGAAGGAATAAGACCGGGAGTTGTGACAGTGGGGCCTTTGTTTCCGGCCGGTCAATGCTGGTTAGCCACTTGATTGGCTAATAAGGAAAGGAAACTCTTATCTCTCGGAATCTAAACAGAGAGAGGCTGCAATGACGAGATCCAAACTAGGAAGAAAGATTTCTGAAGTGTAATACAAGAAGCGCTGCAGTATAGGAGCGCAGGATAGTGCATCCCAGAAGGGATAGGGATGCAAAGCAAATTTCTCATTGAACTATGAAAAGCCAGGCAGACCATTCATCATACGGCACACGAACAAAGCTGAAGGAAAGAATGAGTAGAAGAGCACAGACGCTCAAGTTTCCGAAAAGACAAGCGGATTAATTGTTAACGGCCAGGATGTTGGCCGACGTAGTCACTAACAGAATTATAATGAATACACTGATATGACCTACCTCATCCTAACGTACTCGCTGCTCCTTCGCCGACGGTGTACTATGAGTACGTTGTTGGCCCACTAACCACAAACGGCCAGCGCATTCGCGGCCGCGCACATCCCAACGCCATATAGTCACGTCACCGCGACCTATGGCACCGATAATTCCTTTGCGTACCGCACGCTTCCGCTCGCGACCACGCAACAATTGCTCGTTGAAATCTCGGACACCCGCCCGAACCGCATTCCTCCAGGCCGTCCGGTTCAACGCCAAGTCTTCCCAACATCTAAAATCAATGTTACAACGTGAAAGACTTACCTGCACAACATCATGGTACCTCCGCTTCTGACCACCGGGATTTCGCTTGCCTGACTTCACTTGTCCGTACAGTAACTGCTTCGAGATATAGTCATCGCCCATCCGACGGACGTGACCGAGCCAACGCAGCTGATTCAGCAACAACATGGCTTCCATTCCGTCCATGCCCGCTTGCCGCAGTACCTCAGTGTTCGGAATCATGTCCGACCACCGAATACCCAAGATGCACCTCAGACACTGCACATGGAAGCGGCTCAAATAGATCACGTTCCGCTGATACAATGTCCACGTCTCATTGCCGTACAGCAGTATAGACAGCACCATTGAGCGGTAGACACACAGCTTGGTGGCCATCTTCAGGCTGTGATTCTTCCAGACACGCCTTTCGAGACGTCCGAAAGCAGCGCTAACCTTTACCACACGCGCTCTCAACTCGCGGTCCACGGACAGATCTGTCGACAAGTTGCTACCCAAGAAGCAAAACTCCCCGCAGCCATTCACAGTGTCTCAAACGATGCGAATTTTGGGTGGAGGTATACAAGCGGCACATCCACCAGGAGAAGGCTGACAAAACGAAAACGTCATACCTGTGTTGATGTCCAATCCAAACTTCGATGCTGCGGAAGCGAATGCTGTAGCCAGACGTTGCCGCTCTTCTTCACTGTGAGCTAGCAATATGCTGTCCTCTGCGAACAGAAGCATGCGCATCGTTGACGTATGTAAACGGGTTGGAGCGCCGAAATGTCGGATATTCAACAGACGCCCGTCCGTCCGGTACTCGACCTCGACGCCATCCTCTCCAGTGTTCTGCAAAGCAACTGTTACCATGACAGTCAAATATAAGCTAAATAGGGCTGGGGCTAGAACAAAACCCCGCTTTACGCCTGTGACGGTGTCAAATTCATCAGAGGTCCATCCACACGATTGCACATTCGCACTCATGTCCACATGTAACAAACTAACCATATTGACGAACTTACCTGGACATCCAAACTTACCAAGCACCGTCCACAGCGCCTCGCGGCTCACCGAATCGAACGCCTGGATGAAGTCCACGAACAGGGCATACAGGGGCTGATTCTGTTCCCGGCACTTCTCCTGAAGCTGTTGAACAGCAAACACCAGGTCGATCATACTCCGACTAGCCCGGAATCCGCACTGCTCCTCGGGAACATTCTCCTCCAAAACGGTCTCATTCAGTCGGTTCAGGAGGATTTTGGCGAGTACCTTGCCTGCACAGCTCAAAAGGCTCATACCTCGGCAGCTGTCGGCGCACTGCTCACTGGTCTTCCTTTGAATAAAGAGACGATAATGGCGTCCTTGAAGTCTCGCGGCATCACCTCGTGCTATTTCGTTCACTATATGAGCATTGGTGGGACAAACAATCGACGCGTCGTGCTTGACTGCCTACTTCTCCAAAATTTGTGTGACGATCAATCATTTTGATTGCAAGAATAGTCTGCATAGGTTCCAACAACAGCTAGGCAAATTTGATTAACCTAACGGATGTTGCATTTGTCAAATAATGTGAAGTAATGTAGCAATCCTGTTCACCTTGGATTTCCACAAGGGAACTGCCCATTTTCAGAGCGTTCACTAGCATCAACAGCTGCTTCCTAAAACTGACTCAAGTAATCGACAATTGCAGCCGGTTGCCAGATGGGCGTAATGACTATCTGCAAGGTCATCGAATTCCACATAAAAATGACGGACATTTCTGTGTTGAAACGTCGAGTGTCTCGTCAGTGAATTTGTTCAGGGAGTGCAATTAGTGATGCATGCGAGAATGTTAGGAAATTGTGCAGCCTATGCGGAGCGTTACGGTCGTTAAAAAACTATCAGATTCTCGCTTGGCCCACAGGCAGTATAGCCCGTATACTGATTAGCAAGCCTATCTGAATGTGACTCGAAATTAAGCACTATGGTTTAACATAACTGTAGCAACAATGGACAGTACTTCTGCTTCACTTTCTTGCGAAGCCTTTCGAAGTGACAATCTTGTTTTTCCATTTTACAGGCTTTGAGTTAGATCCTTTTCACCCAAAAACAGAAGAATTCTATCAGGTATTTCACTAACCACCACTTTGCTTGCACAGTGTAATCGCTCGTGCAATTCCGTAGCTACACTATCACTCAGTGTTCTGGCGGCTACGAGGTCTTTGTGACTGGGGGTGGTCTGAGGGCTGATGTTACTTGAGACATTCATAGTGCACAATAGAGTATCTAAGTTATACGAAATTTCGGCAAGTTCCTCGTTTCTACTGTGTAGTTTTGAAATTCCAGCCTCTAATTCTCTCATTTTTTGTCTGATCTACGAATACATTGGTAATGAAAACTAAACGTGTTTTGTTGCTCTTCCTTTTGTGTAAGGTGCTACGATTTGCTGTTGAGACTGCCGCTTTAGCAGCGGTTTCGATCTCCACTGCCATAGCGGGGGTGGGGCAGGTGTGCACTGAATAATCTAACGATTATGCACCTCTCTTCACCTTCAACATGCTCTTCTTTCACAGGGATAATCGCTTAACGACTGTCAATTCCTGGAAATTGGCTGACTTAGCGGGCATTCCCATATGATACTCAACTTTTATCAATGGGTTATTTTCAAAAGATCTTGAAGCAAGTAAATATGAGAAAATACAACAAATATTACGTAAATTTCAGTGATCAAATGGTAAAAACGGAATATACACTAGCACGCAACAATAACGGCTCTTTTTTGAACCACGCACCACGTTATTAACAGGTAGTACGATGCTTTCCGCGCCAAACGAAGCAGCTTAATTTTAGTTGAAAAGTTCACACACTTCAAAAGTATCATCTACAATCGATTCTTTCCTTGGAGTAATAACTGCTATAGAAGAGTCCTTCATGAATCAACTTCTTATCCGTTGCATTAGTTCTATGCCTACGTGCTGGTTAGTAATTGCGAGCTCTTCTTCGTTCATCTGACGCATTTG
>QNGE01007723.1:5058-20075 GCA_008508345.1 Paragonimus westermani | reverse complement strand
AGACTGATGAGATTCACGATTTGCACTAGCTGAAAGCAGAAAGAGGCACTGCCTGGTGAAAATAATTCCACTTGGACAGACACCCAAATGGTAGCCTTCGTGCGTGCATTTTTCACATTGTGTATGATGGTTCAGTTGAACTTGAGGTGCGCACGTCAGTGAGAATCGGCCTACTGCTGTGCCACTTGAGACCTAAAACGCCCCCAGGGTCACTAATGAGAACTTACGGCCGATTCCGCGTCAGTCTGTCCAGGCAGATCAATCTCGATTAATTAATCTTATGAAGAAGTTATCCCGAAACAGTTCACCCACAGAATAGCAGTGGCTGTCAGAAATAGAGAAACTACTTCAATCTGCTCACAAAGATTTAATATGGCCGAAAATCTTTCTTGGCGACTCCCACTGTCTGTAGAAGTGCATAGTATAGAGTGACGCTTAACCACCTTCTGTTCTGTCAGTTGCTTTTATCACCACACGAATGGAAATTCTCAAAGGTTCATGCCTCGAGGGGTTTTTTGAAAGATCGTTTTTTATTCCTTCACGGGTTTACTGTGAATGCCAATGTACGTCAGAGCGGTATGTTCTCGATATTGCCCCTCAGATGCACGAGTTGCAACTTTGTGTGAGCATCTAGGCCATGAATGAGCGCAACCATGGACAACCATTCTACTGGAATTTCACAATGAGCATCACTCACACATGATCACAGCCTTCGCATTCAGATGGAATTTCCAACCGGCCCCTTTCAAAAATCCTGGCTGCAGCAAAGACATGCACTACCGACGGGTTCTAACAAGAAAACAACTGCACTCTAGTGTTTCTTTTCGAAACAGGCTGACCGAAAAGCTTATCTGCGTATGAAAGTCGCAATCAAACGTGTGTTGTTTAATTTGAAACTTACCAAATCCTTGGCAACTCATCATAAAGCTACCGGGATTATTTCTATCACGACAGCAAAAGTAGAGGATGGATTGTATATGGGGGCATTGGTTCGAAGTGAATTATATCCTCGGATGAACTGTTCCGGGATGACTTGTCTTCAAACAAATGGAGCGGTCATTTTGATGAAGTTCTCCCATACACTGCATTGCCAGTTTTTCTGCTTATTTTTGTTCTATTCTGTTTTCTGGTTCCCTATTCCCGATACATTTTCTCCTTCCGCATTATTTCTTGTTGTGGTTGTGGTGGATGTTTGCTGTAGCCACTGTACTAGCTGGCCGGGTTCATAGCTGTTTCCGTAAGTGTTTCATACTAACCTTGATTGAACTACTGTTGAACCGAGAAATTTCACTACAAGTAGGATTTGACGTTTCTATAACGAGTCTGCGGCTGGTACGCGTCATACTTGCGAATGAATTGGAAACTGAAAGCGTTCTCTCGGCGATAAAATCCACTCCCTCAATGGCTTCTCGAGCTGTCTTCCAATAACTTGAATTTGAACGATTACGACACAACCTAGACGCCAAAGGTCTGACCCAACTGTTAGACTCTTGCTGGTCCACTCTGGCTTTGGGTGATTTAGGCGTGACTCAGGCGAAACAAAGTGCCTCATGTCTTCTGACTACTGCGTTAACACAGCAGTGCGACTGAGGACAGGCTAGCCACAATTAACCGCATCCCAGTGGTGTTGGCGGTCGAGATAAGAAAAGACAGTAGGACTGGTTAACTAACTATGAAAACGTGTCACCCGGGAGCTTATACCATACCAGCCAAACAATTCGCAGTAGAATCCGACTGTTGGATGCACACCATCAGTCCGTTCTGTTTCACCAATTGTTCCTGAGAGATAGTTGCTGAAGTGGTAAACTACTTACCAGTTCTAATTAATTTCGGCCTTCTGATAGTTGGGAACAGTGGTGGTGGTGTTTGTAGCTCGGGTTGATGGTTTTGGTATTGATATGTTCGCCGAGCTTGGCATTTAGGTTGCAAACGTTTCATCACCAGGCGAGATGACATCATCAGTGCGTAAGTGTTTCAGCTGAAACCTAAATGCCAAGCTCAGCGAACATATCAATACCAAAACCTAATTTCGGTCTTCTCCGCATTGTTCTGTTTGAGCTACGAAGGTTTTCGTGTATCACGTCACGCCCCTCGTACATGTACAGGTTGTCACAGTACTAAGCCAGAGTGGACTTGCAAAGGTCTGCCAACTAGTCCGGACACTTTTCTCGGGCTTTGAGACCGCGATCGATCGATTACGCTGGGTATTTCAGCCTTGCCTTCAGCTGTCACAGCAGTCGTCAGGTTTACGCCGATGACCACCGTTGCATCATTCCAGACAGAATTTGCTCGAATCACCCAGCAGTTCAGACGACGATGACGACAGTCTAGGCTTACGGCAATCCGAGTGGATTGTCCATGTACCCACAGACAGACGACCGGTTTCCCAATGATGCTCGTGTGTTTTCTCCGTAGCACGATCACGTTCACGTGCTCACTGTTCACCGCGGACGTGTAACCTGTACCCTGTCAGCCTAGCAAGCGGGGACTCCGTTTACTCTCCACACCCGGCCCGTTTGTCTTACTCCGTAAGTCTTGTCTGTCAGCCTATTCGTTGTGCACACTAGCCGTATAACCCAGCCCGCCGGCGAAACCCAGACCCCACTTGGGACATCTTAAACTGACATCCAGACAAGCGGAATTGATATCGGAACATCTCCAGCGGTGGAAGATATAGTTCGTTCCGTGTCTGTCTGTCTCTCTGACTATCTGACTGCCTATCTGACTGCTTGATTGACTGACTCTTCTCATACTGAAGGATGTGGGACCACACTTTCAGTTTGCCGAAAAGCAGCCGCACACAACCTTTCCTAAACGAATTGTCCTACTGGCACCAGGCCATGCAAGTGAGGGAACGACACGCCCGTAATCAAATAGAACGATGTATTGACACAGTTCTCATTTTAGATGAGACCCAATTCTTACTAGTGGCCTATGGGGAAAATGCGGAGCAAGTTTAAGCAAGGCATATGGGTGTACACGATTGGTTTTCTATGTATCCGTTCGAAGACTGATAATCCACTTTGTTACGACGGGCAATGTGTTCACGGTTTGCCAATAACTGGTTGAACACGCACATCAGCAGTTGACATTTCTGTTGGTGATGTCCTGAGAAGTGTATCAAAAGTCAGTTTTCATAGGATCGTGCGTCAGCTCGCTCAAGAATGTGACACTTCGAAGTTTGCCGTGTACTAGATACTCAAAGGACACAAGTATCGGACATATTAGTATGATCTTCCTCAGTATGATATTTCGTCTAATTCAAGGTGCTTGCGACATTTTTCAAGAAAAGGCAGCTTTGTGACAAACAAATCAGACAAAATTAGCAATCAACATCGAATGATTTGCTCTTGAAAGTTCTGATAACGCCGCGTGTTTCCTCCACCATTGTAATAATGTAGGATTAAACTGATCTCAAACATTATATTTTGTCTTACGTGGAACGGTACGACTCGATAACAAGATCACAACACTGGGAAAGTTCATACGAGGTTTAACGTTTCGGCAACACTTATTAAAAATGTCGTCAGAGTCAACTAACAGTGCGGTAACCCGAAAAAACACCACGAAGTATCTCATTTTTAAGGGTAAAATATCAAGTTTCAACTAAATTGTTTTTGTTTGTGAAGACAACTTTTTAGTATTCATCGTTTGGTGGAAATATTTCCGTGATAGCACAGTCCGTTTGGGAAATATCGCATTTTTAATTTCTTCGTTCGCTCTGACTGCCATGTGAAGGTCCTCAATTCTGTATTGCTTTTCAAACGCTGAGGCATTTGTCAACAGCCTTGGTGGTGCCAAAACACTGGGAAAGTGTCGCCCAGTGATCTGAACGGAAGTGCGCATGGAAGCTGGCAGGGCTGTGGTAACAGCGGTGAATTGGATCTGTTTGCTAACCCGATTCGGTTAGGAGGCCTGCCTCACGTTACACCCTTCGGGTAAGCCTTAAGTTGGGGCTCCCGCAGACTGAGTTGAACCTAGGATTTCAGTTCCGGATCCACAACTTAGCAACGTTCGATTTAGCTTTCTGGACAAGTGTTATAGTTTTTGAACTCCAGATTGATGGATTACTTTGAAAGCTACTTTCGTGGTCTACTTAAAGTCATTCTAATTGCACACTCCCAGTTTGGTCTTGGATAAGGTAGCTGAATTAAAGTTGTTTAAATTATGGCAAAAAAGTACGTTTGAAGAGTCAGTCACTACCGTTGTTACACTCTAGGGTATTTTGTCAGTTGCACAAGCTTCTAGATTTATTCATCCAGAATGGCTCAAGAAAGAATTCTTTGTTGTACATACTCGGTTCATGCGCTAAATTATGCTATTTTCATTTTTCCCTAGAACTTGTGTATCTTAACCTTCCAGAAGCTGTTGGTGTACCAAATTCAGATGCTTGCTGTCATTCCGTATTTTCAATGTCTTTAAACAAACAACGACTCTCACCCTCTGATTTCTCGACTGCCCACTTTTACTTATATGGTGCAAAAATATATTTTTTTTATGAAGGTGAACTGTGCATCTTTCTTTGCTATAATATCTCACTTGTTTACGTACACAACTTCAATTACTTCCCCGCCTGCCTAACACTTGATAAAGTTGACAGCCATTCGACCTAACCCGTATATAAGAAAGGATGTATTTTTTTGCTAACCTGGCTGTAGACAATTCCGGGCTCATCTTTGTCGCTGTATGTACTTCTGAGAGTAACACGAAGTCTCTCCTCGAGCAAACTACTATGGTTGCTTTTGATATTGTACCTTCCACTGGACGTACTGTGGTGGATTGTCTAACCGGAGGTGCGGGCACTTCAACTCTCGGCGGAATACCTCAACGCGGCGAAGAGCTGCGTTTAAAGGTCCACAGCGGGCGGATCGGGGACAGCATGAGTGACCGGATGAGCCAACGCTCAGCTGAATCGGACCAACGGACGAGACATGGTAGGCAAAATGGGATGGATGACCAGATCGGGGGCGCGATTGTTCCAACACTCGGAGGAATATCTCAACACGGTCGTAGAACACAGTCAGAGGTCACAGTGGATAAATTTCGGACAGCACGAGCGACCTGAAAAGCCACCGTCCAACGAGATCAGTACAAAGGACGAGGAATGGCAGGTGAAAAACCTCCGGAGAGAAGACGTCGGATGCACAAACAGGGCCGAGACGCACACGACGTGTGAGCGGAAACTTGGGATGTTATGGACTGGAATTCTGACTCATAAACGCGAGCGCACGCCTAGCAAGGGAACCAGTGTGTTGGACAATGAAGATTGTGTTTTATTGGACACCTTTTTTGTTACAGTATGACTGCATCTTCTGTTGGTGTGTTGATACTAACCCCAAAATTCCCAGACTTGCTGATTGGCTCTGCCGGAAGAACTGGCGAAACCAACCACCAGGTTCTTCTGAAATCGGCACCACAGCCATTCTCCTGGATGCCTCAAAAGGACATTGTAGAACTGGTCTGTTGCTCTAAGTTAGTACATCTCTTAGTTGCGATTTCCGAATGATGCAGAATCATTTGACGGTGAGTGGATTTATGCACACCAAATGATGAAATGTGAAAAGATCTGTGCTGTCTAGCGCCGATGAACAGCCCGTCACACTTTCTTGAGCAAAACGGTTCACGAAGTCAGATATTAAAAGTGCTTTTTTTCCACATGCCTTATGCATCGGACTATAAACCTCTAGATGTTTCCATTATATCCGGAGGATATTTACAATTTAAACTGTTGCTAATGTTTCAAATATGCCCATTACGACAATGAGAATAAAGACATGTAGGCTAACATATGTTTCCGATAAGTCATCTTCAGGCCGGTACACTTACACAAGGAGTTAGTAGAGTTAGATCGAGATATCGATCAGACTTATTTCAGAGAAATGAGGTCAGTGGCCAGTCAGTTGGCGATGGGTGTATTGGTCGGTTACGTCACGCTTGTCCATTGGTTTGACCACGCCGGTTGGCCATCGATCTGATGGATTTTTGGTCATGGTAGGCGCAGCGTCTGAACAAACCGTTGTTGATGACATAATATCGGGTAAATCAGCCTGATTCCGATAGCCTCGGTAGTACAAAGTGTTCTAATCCGGACAGCTTTTCATGGGTTGCCTGGCACGCGATATACCCCTTTGAAAACTTCGTCAGTTTTCACCTGGTGCCAGCTTTCAACCAGATGAGCGAAAATATCACTGTTGATCGGTCGTGATTCCCCGTATCCCAGCCACCGTGGATAGTGTTCTCGGATTAGTTTCGAAAGCTGTCTTGACGTTCGACCAACACAACCTGCTCTACGGGAACAAGTGAATGAGTATATGCACATAGATGAGGTCTGAACTGTCAGTCTATCTTTGTTATAAAACCTGAGAATGGGGATGTGGAGAATTGAATACGGAGTTCAGCAGTAGCATAGGTCCAGCTGATTGTCTGGTTGAACCTATTTGTCAGTCATTCTGCGGCACTCTCACCTTTGAACGGCACTCGAATGAACACGGGCTTCCTTCTTACCTCATGCACTTCCGGTCTAAGTGATATTCCGACCATGTTTCTGGCGATAAATCGTTCCGGGTAGCCGTTATTATGAAGTACGTTCTTTATGAATTTGAGTTCATCTTCTAGCGTATCCGCTGAACAAATTTTGTATGCCCTATTAGTCAGGCAACGCACCTGATTCCTCTTCTGTTTTAGGGGTACAAAACTGTGAAAATTTGTGTACTGACCTGTCCATGTACTCTTGTGTTGAACCATAGGCTGAATATTTCCGTCTATTCGTCGATGCAAACGAACATTTAGGAAGGACATCTCGTTTTCGGTCTCCTCCTCACGTGTAAATTTAACTGACTGGTGAGGACGATTGAACGTGTCGAGTACCGTGTACATATTATTATCCGAATTGGCTACGATAAATATATCGTCCACGTATCGCTGGTATTGACTGAAATGGTTGATGGTGGATTGAAGCGCGGTGCGTTCAAGCTTTCCCATGAATACATCGGCCAGGAGGGGTCCGATCGGGGATTCCATTGCTACACCATCTGTTGCTAATGTGCCCGATATTAGTACTGTCATCCGGTGGAGATTTGGAACACCTGCTCTGTCTGGACTTAGCGGCTGCGTTGTTTACATGAGTGACACCTGCGCATTCGGAGCATCGGACTGGGATAACTTCCATACTGTCTTGAACCGCTGTCATCGTTCGGACTATTGACTATAGAACGTATGTTCAGTATAACAGAAATGGCGTTTCTTGGACACTTCATATCCTACAAATGCATTTACCCAAGTGTTGAGAACACATTGACTATTGTTAACGCTCATGAACATTACGAGTTACTCTAATTCAGACATATTTCCGGGCTTTTCTATTATTACGTGAAACATTTTTTACATTTTGCAACAACAAAAGAACCGCTGCGCTATTCGACAAGAGTAAACTGTCCCTTCTATGGAACTGGTGTCAGGTGAATGATTTCAGTTGCTCATGATGGTTGGGAAGAGTGGTGGTGGTGTTTGTAGCTCGGGTTGATGGTTTTGGTATTGATATGATGTCATCTCGCCTGGTGATGAAACGTTTGCAACCTAAATGCCAAGCTCGTCGAACATATCAATACCGAAACCAATTTCTCCTGTTGTGCTCAGTTTTGATTAAACATGTTATGTTATCTTTGGTCACACATAGAAGTTTCCAGATTAGACGCCCTAATAATCCGTAACCGTACATTATCCTACCGACAGTTGCTGCTTCCTTAGTCCTTTAATTAGCAGGTGGTTAATGAACGACTTAACCATTCGGTGTTAGAATGTGTGAGATGAAGTGCTCTCGATCCAAACCAGAAAGAAAATCGTGGCTAGATGAGGAGCTCCAACAGTATCGCTATCTGTGGTTAAATGGCACCTTACGATGCTGTCAAACGTACATTAGAGCAATCAAGATTATCGCGTCCAGGAAACTTCGAGCAGGGCAGTGAATGTCGGAACTCAAGTTAGTGTTCCATGTTGAAAGCTGATTATCAAACAGCAAGAAGTCTGTGATTCCGAATCTTATAGGTTCTTCAGTTCGATTGTTCGGCCATAAGAAACATTAACTATTTTTTATCCGCACAAAAGTAATCGATGAATTTGTTTTGCCATTCGACTGAAACACAACACTGGACAAAGAGTAAACTAGAGTAGGCTAGTTGGTTCGTATCAAAAAGCAGTGAACAACACGGCTGCTTCATGAAAGCGTGGCCGGAGTTCAAATCCCGGTCGTGGCAAGGGTGTGCAATACTGACGAGCTTTACTGGGAGCGAAACAGGAGTCTAAGTGTTTCTTTTTGAGAAAAAGCTGACTGAAAAGTCTACCCGAATACGAAAGATGTGGTCATATGAGTGGTGTTCAACTTAAAATTAACCAAGTCTCCGATTACTCACCAGTAATCCAAACAGCCACCTACTTTATACGAAAGAGCGCGCGTCGAAGGACCCGAAAATCGGCCATTCAGCGATGGGTTGGACAGTCCCTGTACCTAGGGTGATTATTCAGTCCATGCGCGAGCTGCTGGCAGGTCAGTCATAATGAGTGCATTTCTCACACTGGACGTTACTGTCAGCCGTTAGACCCACATGAACATTTCATTGGTTTTCACTAGTAAGTGGAAAAAAGAAACCAGGGCTTCCTGTCGGTGCTGGTTTCGGCACAGAATCTCGCGGCGGTCTAGGCGGGATCACGATGTCCCGAGGTTTGTATCATACTGTGACAGTCTGTAGGTGAGGTAGCAATGCGCGTCTTTCGTGGCCCGGACAAAGTAATTAGCAGCTGGCCTTATTAGACGGGATGAGATGCGTATGCAGTAATACATGCCATCATTATTTTTCGGACAGAATGATCGAAACTATGCAGTAATACATGCCATCACTATTTTTCGGACAGAATGATCGAAACTTTGGAGACCTGATCAACTGCCAAAGTCATGCGTGGGTGCTTACATAACCCTACAACTGAAGTGCTTCCGTTACCGGAACGAAGTTTTATTGACTGCGTTGTTCTTTTTATTTGTGTGAGGAATAGTACGAAGAGTGGGTGATATGCAGCAAACGTCACCCAGTCGAGCGATGGAGACTGGCCCTACGTAAAATTGCACCAAACCGAAAAGGCGTCCCATCCTGTCGGCCTGGTGTCGGTTAGGGATGCTAACTCATTCGGCTCACTTGATCTGTTTACAAGCCTACACGCGTACGCACGGCCTGAGTGGGTTGAATGGTGAAAAACTATCGTGTCTATATTTTTTGTCCCACGGTGGAAATTAATTCTTATGTATGAATATAGTCGGAACCTGTGTCAATCCTTGTTCCCCCGTATCTTCACCATGGCTTGACGGCCGTCAACTAATTAGCAGCTACCAGTGCCTCACCTCGTTGATTAGCTTTACACCACAGATAGCAGGCAAACAAAATTGCCAGTTAAAACCCTGACGTGTTATGGGGAAACACCTTAGGGGATTTCGCACGACATTTTTTCAACCTACTAGTGGCCGGTTCCAAATCCACTTGGTAGTTCATCGACTGACCACCTCGTACCTTATAGCGGTGAGCAGATAGCCTGCTACGGGGTGCACGACGTGACATACGATATTCTGCCGTTCTCAATTCATGACCTGCGCACTATCTGCCTTCGGGTGAGCGAATGTGGTCGATCCCCCACTGACAGCAGAGTGGTTGTCGATCTCCACGTTGAATAGCGCATAATGCTCGCCGGGTTTATACGGACGTCTAACTGATAGATCATTGGATTTAAATGCCACTAAGTTCTGTTATGAATGTGAAAACTTACTGAAAGTCTTCTGGGGAGCCGTTCTACAAAACATATGAGGAGTATCAATGAAGTCCTAATTTGCCAGTGTTGATTTATCATACAAAATGAAGTTGCTAACTCAAGCGCTCGTTAACTCACCTCAGAACTCGTGATGCACACCGGAATGTATGCAAGAATCCAACGTATTCTCAGCTCTCTGGTAGGCACCAGTTTGAAAGAATCCTGTCGAAGTGATCGATCGAATGGAGCTAGAATCAATGGGATGTCACCTGATTGACTGCCTCTTATTTTCATTTGGATTTTTGAGAACTGTATGAATAAGATGCGCACTATGCGCCACAGAGTGTTTCCAAGACTGTTCCTGCTAATGCAAATACCATCATTTTTCGTTCAGCTGTTTCATTTACATCAGACGTTACATTTTTGCAAATAAGAAAGTACGAACCAATTCGCAGGCCTCTCTTCACCGGTTCATGGCTTGGTTTATCTCACTGGATGGTCTGTGACTTGTCTTGTGTCCGTAATGCTCAATTTTGCTCCAGTGGTGTTGTTGACCCTGTTGGTCATTTCGCACATGTTAATCGATTGCGCCGTTTGAGCCACCATGACTGATTGCACCAATCAGTGCTCAATATCAACTGGTCGCCAGCCCGCATGATCATTGAAGGGTATACCTGCCATTGCCGATCGGCCTTAGGTTGAACCTGCTCCAGCCAACAATCGGCATTATCTACTATCAGGAAAGGTTATTAAAAAAACGTAGTCCGGACCACCAGACACCCGAGGCGGAAAGAACAGCCACGGCTATGGGAAGGTCACATGAACTGCGCTTAGTCAGAGAGCTGACAGCTAACGCTGGTGTGTCGCCGTCGGCATTAGGAGGCCGCAATTCAAATAACTCAACATCAACATTGAATTAAGACGAAACCAGCAATCAACTACACTTTAGTGCTGACATGCTCACACATTGAGCATCCTCGATGCGTGGACCCGGCTACAAAATCCGCAGTCCAATCCGTAGGGCTTGCTCCAAAAAACAGGCCCCCTCATCCAGTAGGATTAGAGAACAGCCTGAACATACAGCTGGGCTATGCGCACGAGAGGGCACTCGAATTTCGAATTAACTCGCTGGGCTCTATCGTTCCAGTGTTCTGACCACCGTGATTCACGATTGATAGCACCAGGCAGCTCACACACGCCTCTGCAAACGTTTCAACTCTTGAGAATCAACTGTGGACTGGGAAGCAACATGCATCGATGAACAAAGTAAAAATACAATATCACCCCAACGGACGATAATCTTCACGCCAAAAGACGAGTAGCACAAATTTGCATTCAAGAACGGCACTGATTTTCAAATTACTAAAACACTGATCAACAACTAACGATTTTTCTATGCTGTACTTTGATATTCAGCGCGCCATTTGTGGATTACGACGTGACGTTTTATGGCCATGCTACTAAAACGATAAGCATCGTTTTTCATGTCCCACTTACTTGACCGTGTTACTGAACCGTGTTGTTTAACGTTCTGTCAGCATGTATTATTTGACCATTTTTATCCATATATGGGTGCCGTGAAAAAGACAACCTACTGAGTTATCAGGATCGGTGTGGATATCTAATTCAAAAGTGGTGTCCGGATTAAAATGCTCCGTTCTCTTGAAACCTATATCTTGCGAAATCAGAAGACCGGAAGCGTTTGTCGGGTCGACCACATGACCGGTCGCTAGCACTTGTCTCTAGCAATTGCTATGGTTTCCACCAGTGACCGACTCGATGAACTTAATTCGCTTATGTATCTTTTGATGTTCACCACTGTTACGTGTAGCAACTGACGAGAACATACGAAATGGTATTACCATCTTGCAAAACCGGTCTTCTGAGTTCGCTATTCAAATTCGTAACTGGGGTAGGATGTTCTCTACTGTCTTGACAAACGCTGTGTTCGAAATGAACCGGACTAAATATCATACTAGAATTAGGACACAGTGGTCGGCCGAGACTAAGATGGTAGTGTCGTTTTCAGAAAAAAAACTACCGATGTTAAGACTCTTTTCGTACTTTACAGACGAACTGTACGCAGCATGAAGATATTATTGGGTACTATAACCTAATGCGTTGTACACTGAAGTATCCACTGTGTAGTATTTCATAGCATGCGAACCAAAACCTTATCTTAGTGAAACAGTAATCTGCTGTATATTTGTACAGATTTCACGTTTTGCTGGACCTGATAGGATCCACCAAGTTTACGAATCTGCCAAATGTCCTTAGAGATATGCTGTTCTACTGACAAATCAACATTACCGTCTCCCGAAAGTAGAAAACAGAGAGCACTCATATATAAACGGTAAAATCCCGGCGGCTTTGCGTATGCAAATCGTCCTCTCCAGGCATGACAACAGCACACGTTGCAAAGCAGTCTCAGAAGTCGTACTGTTGTGAACCGAGAAGGCGGATGGCACACAGGTTGTTTATTTGGGAAACCAATGCACGACTTATGCGTCTCAACCTGACAACGAACAAAAACACTCATTTGCACACCACACTCTTCTGAAGATGCTCCAGTCGCTTTAGACACCATGTCTCAGTTCCATCATGTGGCGAAAGCCATTTCATGTGATAATGCCCTCCGATGATCCTCCCTGTATCTCTCCCGTATTTATCCCGCGATCATTTCGATCCATGCGGCTACTGAATAGTGGTATGAGTAGTATGGTGCGACCGTCTATCCTCACTACAGTACTACATTTCAAGATTATGCCCATTCTAAGTTCCTCTGGAGTTTGTGAACGTCCTCTGTAAACCATGTATTTAGGGTGACCCCGAATTCCGTGTCGGCCTATCGATGGTTTCACATGGTAGTGTTTGCAGACGGCCTCACGGTTGTCTGAACAATAGGCCACCAATAGCGGACAACAAAATGATCAGTTATTAATATGGGTCATATGTAACCCTTCTATCATTTCAACGGGTAGAAATCTTCTGGTTATCTTGGTGTTAAGGCAAGGAAACTTCATTATCACTTGATTGATTATGTGGGCACAATCACACTGATCATTCGAAAACCAACCATGCTCCCAACATCTCCTAACAACGAATGGAGTCCCCAGACGAGAACAGTAACAAAATAGTGACAACAAATGTCCAGTGCATATTTCAGGGTTAAATTCATGTAATAGTCAGTCACGCAAAAATAGACGTGAAATCTTTTCTCTATGGTGATACACAAACTTAGGCGATCATTTGAGTCTTAAAGGCATGTGGGTGTAACCGGTTCCGAATCTAGTGAACGTTAGTCACGTTGATCTTTGGAGAAGTCGAATGTCTGCCTCCAAAAGTTCACAAAGCAACTTAGTGAGTCGGCTTGAGAATACTATATCCTAGTTGCGCTCATTTAAGGAAGTATAATGAAATCTGGAGTGGACTGGCTGAACAATCTTGCTGAAGTCGTCTCTTCATACACAACGGATAGCCCACTACTGATCTGACTGGTTTTCTGGTTCGATTAGTTGATTATTATGGATTTCGGACGCCACTGCCAATCAAGGTCAACCAAACACTAAACCTAGTTACCACGGTACTATGTAATGAGTGAGATTTGGTGATGATGGGCGCTTTTCTCTATTTAATCTGGCGGCCGCGGTGTGAAGGGTGTCACTGGATGAAGTTCATATTACGTTGCTTCACAACTGATGCAATGCGACTGAAGTCATTTTTGAGCGGTAGTACACTTGACTTCCTTCAGAAGAGCAGCCGTGTGTTAATCATCATCCCTTTCGAATACTCCAATAATACGCCCACGTGTTTCGTGACTGACGTGAGCTGCTCGCGTCCGCCAGCCATACATACAAGAAGAACAATGAAGGCGTTTTCACCAACTGCTTCACTCTTACTTTACAGCCCAGGAGCTACCAAAACCCTAAAGTTCAGTCCATTGGACGTGAAATTCACAGACACCCCCAAACACACAACCCTTTATCGATCAAAGGATCCAACACGGCCTGTAGTTCGATGGATCAGTAAGGACACAGTGAGATGATGCGTGCTCAGCTTTGACCGCTATCCCCGTTCTGAGTAGAGAAAGAGGTTGATACACTTCGAATAACCCGTACGACTTCCTCGGTCAAAATAGCCGACGCAAGTGTGTTAATTAACATTGACTGTCTTACCATAACGTCCATGATTTAACGTCGAAAATCTCAGGCACTAAAGTGAATTGCTTTAGCATGTAATAAGAAATCTTGTGCCTAAAAAGGAAACAAATATGTAAAATGGTATAGTTGAGGAGTATCCATCACTGCACAACCTTGCCAGGTTTTCTACCGTAGTTAACAGTCTTATGAATCAACCTTGTTGACTACAGGTTCACCGACTTTACACTGGGCACACACCCAGATTATCTTATCTAAACTTCCTGACACATTTTCACGTTTACGTAAGCAATTACACAGTGTGGAGTGTAATGCTAGGAATGAAGGATTTTGAATACCCCTCTAATTCGTACTCGAATGGAAACCTCTCGCTTGAATAATAAGGAGAAAAACTGAGAGTGGTTGCAGTAGGCAGCTGTATTTCATGAGACAAGAACCCGTATTTAAAGATGTACACCAATACTAATAAAACCCAGAATTTGTCGTTGGCTAATCTCATTGGCATATGCAGTCATCATTTGCAAACTAATTAGTGCACTACAGAACGAAGAAATTGGTGAATATCGGAATATCCAACATTGGAGCTCTTCTTCCAATCCTGATGGGATATCTTAACGCGACTTTGAATTAACCCTTTGTTAGATGCTCTGTTGTGTTGCGGCTTGGATAAGCTGTGAATCGAACAGACTTTCATCAGAGCAGACATACTCACTGTCTTGTAGTTCCCAGTCGATGTTTCTGGGATGAGACATTTTCAGACAGTTTGAAATAACAAAATTTACCTAACGCTCGGAGCAATTTATTAACTTCCAGTGAGCATTCTATTCTACTTAACATGAGGTTAGTGATATGTGATCAACTGAGTGTCTCATGAGAAACTTGGCCGAAGTTGGAATCCTGGGCTTGACAACAATATGCAGCATCAACAATATCTAACAAATGCAAATCCCGGGTTGAGTGTTTCTTCTCGAATGTGGACAGATGAAAAACCTTGGAAGGCTTCATCCGGATCAGTTTGGTGTCCGGTGTCAATTAAATGGGAATCGATTGCACTGACAATGGGCTTTATCG
>QNGE01007722.1:0-17346 GCA_008508345.1 Paragonimus westermani | reverse complement strand
GAACGACACTGTGCCGTTGAGCAGCCACGGTCGGATTTCTCTGATTTCTTCCTCGGTGAGGCGACGCCTTGAGGCCTCGTATTTTGCAGCAATCACGTCGCACGGATGATTGTGCAACATGACGAATTTCGTTACCCTAAATTCGCCGTCCATGTTCCGGTTCACGTTGAAATACGCCGAGCATCCAGTTTGACCGCTGGCCCTCTCTCGAACACCGGTGGATGAGCGCAATACATGGGCCCTACGTACGCATGCGTACACCCGTCTCTTATGTTCACCGAAAGCGGGTTCGGTGGATCGGATGCGGTACGAGGAACCCGATCGAACTTCGAAACGTAGGACCTCCGCACCAACAGCATCCAAATTTTGGAACTGTCGTGGAGACCAGACATTACCAAAATGTTCCTGAAATAGAACTGATAGGTCAACAACCATTGCGCTCATGCTTTCAGATCGGGAGAAGGCGTCCTACCGACGTGTACTGCAGATTTATTGCAGCTGAAAACCAATGACGACCAGCAAATCGAGGAGAAACCTGATTGGCTCACAGGGTCACAGGGTTGACAAGATGGGGCAGAGAGGAAACCATGTCAGGGGGAGGGGGGGCACGCGCGGTGGAGGCAGCAAACCATGTTTCTGTAGGGGACACTGTTGGACACCCTCCCGGAGTGACCTTGAAATATTTGAAAAATCGCTCATCATACAACCTTGTAAACATTGAATTAGTGTAACATCCCAATGTTTTTGAGACTGAATCGGTGAAATAAGCGGACTACCTATTTCTCTGTTGCGTGCGTGAAAGTTCCATAAACTACAGTCGTTTCCTCTTTGACCACGTAATTCTCGCAAGAAACTTCACTTTTGTGCTACTGTTAAATTATTCGTTTATGTATGGTTTGCAAATATCCACAGTGATCGCGCGTAACCAAGCGTGCTTCTCACACATGCGTTGGGAAATATATATTATTTATTTATTTATTCATGCTTTATACGTGTGCATATAAATGTATGCATTTTTATATACACATATGTGTAGTATATATATAGGCTTATGTAAATGAATGCATATATGAATATATATATGCATTAATTTACATAAGCCTATATATAAAATACATATATGTTTACTGTGTACATGTGTACATTACATGTATACGTATGTACATAACACACAGTAAGCATGTGAATATACACATAAATATGTATATACACTATATAATATCATATACATATATGTTTAGCACACATGTGTTGAGTATATACGACACATTTGTACTATACATGTGTGTATGTAGGCAAATGTGAATACATCCGTCCAACTGTGTTTGAGTACGTTGAAGGTGAAGAAAATACATATTTTTACATACAGAAATGTGACGGATCAAATTTCCGTACGTAAATATGCATACCCTCATACATTCTGATTGACGTTCGAAGTATTCGTTCACAGTTAGCTACCGTTAGTCCCGTAAAACATCCTGGAACAGACCGTCGTCAAGCTAGGGGATTAGGGTGTACACATCCCACTACTCAATTTGTTCAACCTATCACTTTTATCCAGCACATCCCCTCCTCAGTGGAATGCCTCAATCATTATGCCTCGTCAAAAGAGTGGTCCAAGACAGGACGTTAGTAACTATCGTCCCATCAACCACACATCAATCTGCTCGCGATTGTTTGAGAGGATAATACAGGTGCACATAGTCGAATTCTTAAGGAAACAAAACCTTATAAACCCTTCACAGCACGGTTTCCTTAGTGAACGCTCTTGTATGACATGTCAGCTGGAATTCTTCGACCATATATCGACGTCCGTTGACGCAGGAAATGCGGTAACTATCATACTCCTGGACATGTAAAAGGCATTTGATCGTGTGCCTCATAAGCGCCTGTTGATCAACACAGCCTCTTTTGTCATACAGGATCCCTTGTAGAGTTCACTGCCGTCATACCTTGAAGGTCGCACTCAAAATAGGAGAACACTTATGGCTGTAAATTACCTCTCGCTAGATGGTTGTAATATTGATACAGCCACTTCGACCAGATATCTGGGAATGCGGTACTCAAACTTCCCTAATTTCTCCGAACAAGTATGTTTTCAGGTAGCAAAAACTGAGGGAACAGTAGGGTGTATCAAAAGACGTTCAGTCTATCAGCTGCAAGGCTGAAGCTCTACAAAGTGTGTGCTCGGCCTCAACTCGAGTATTGCACTCTTATTTACTGTCATCTACGCAAGTCTGACAGGCTTGTGTTAGAAAACCTGCAACGATCGTTTACTAAAAGCTTACTAGGATATTCTTCTTCGCTCACCTACAGACAGGGCTGTGTGAAACTTGGTATTGTTCCACTTTGACTGCGTAAGCTGAAGTTGAACTTGACGTTGCTGTATAAACTCATACCTTCGGATGCGAGTACCAAAGCCTCCACCATCCACTTACAACACAGCCCTCCATGTAGTCTGAGAAATAAGTGTTTTGCCTTGCGTTGTTATCATTGTTATTGTCATATGTAGATAAATTTGAGCGCACGTCTATATATTTACCTGTATATAAGTATGATATATAAGCTTATGGATATGCATACCCACACATGTACATATATACATATCCACATATGTGTGTAAACGTATCAATGTATGTACATATAAATGCATATACGTATCATACGTATGCGTGCATACGTACATATCTTCACAAATAAATATACTCATCAGTAATCTAAGATGTACTTGTATTTATGTGTATGCACATAGACGCAGGTGAGCGTTCACATGTGTATATGCATACATGCGCATATGTACATGCACGTACCAATCTGCGAATGGACGCACGCACCAAGCTGTCTGCTCTGCTCGCAGAGGAACCACTGAGTGAAGACCCGGCGAACCTAATTTCGCTAACTGAAGGTGGAAACATGGGCGTAGGTCGTGAAACAGTTTCCTGGGTTGCCCAAAATAGGGCCGTGGATTATTTCACATGGCACTGAAAGATGTCGTTTCTTCTTTCTCGTCCTTTCAGTCGGTCACGTTGCATGGTTCACGTCGTCGCAGTTCACGCGGGTGTAAACGGGTTGATATTTCCAGTGGCTGACACAATACTGGTGGTACCAACCACAGCAACGACCACACTTTACCCACCGCACGTAATCTTCATTCAAATGCACAGGGTCGCGCTTCTAAAAGCATGACTGGCGAACGTTGCGGTCTGCATGTTTCGAGGCACGATGCCTTCCGAAACCCTCCCTGACTTTCATTTTGAACTGCCCAGGTGCAAACTTAGCAACTCGTCTATTGCGATCAGTTTTCATGGGGTATCCGGTTACCGTAATCTTCGGCGTCTACCGGCCAATCACACGATATTTGAGGTTGGTCTTACTGCGCTTGCTAGAGGGGAAGTTTGAAGGTCCCGTGAAAGCTGCGGACATCTTGCTCCTGGAAGGTGTTCGGGCAGTGCCCCTTGGTTCGTGTGCTGCGGAGAAAATGCTACAGGTTAGGACATTAGAGTTAAGTATTAAGCTTTTGCTGACTAGTGATACCCAAAATCTGAGGAAATCGATGAATGCCATTCGTTGCTGCTGTTTAATGCATATTCAGGCCATAGGTTCTCTAGAGACCTTCAGTCGCTTATCTGCACAAACTCCCTACATGGGAGTGAACGATAAAATAAAAGGTCCGGATGGCTTGACAGTAACTGGTTCACCCCTCTTAAAGCAGCAAAATGTTTTTGGGTTATTGACCGCACACATACACCTCAAAGCAACTGACATAACTTGGCAAGCATCATCAGTATTTCTAATTCCGTCCGAATGGGAAGTGGGAACAGGCATGAGCATGCAAACGAGGGGTTCATGACTCTCAGAGAACAGGAGTTCGGTTCCACCAGCGATTAGCAACAACCACTGACTTTTTCAACAAACTAAGAAGGAATCCATTAGTCAAACGTAACACAGCAACGGCGTGGCAACAAGAGTGAAAAGCAGCGGTCATACGTATCCCTCGATACTTAAATGTGGAAAATTCGTCCTTCGTTACAGTGCGCTTCCGAATTCCCTTCACACAAGCACCATCTACTATATTTGTGCCGTTGTGATGCTTAAAAAAATCCCTGGAATATTTTGACAGTGGTTTTTGAATCACTGACGGACACCTCAGGACAACAAACGGCTCAAACGATCTCGTGCAACCTGCACTGGCGTTCCTCGAATACTCTACTGCGACGTTCTACGATGTACTGGAAAAATGCACACACACTTTTGATATGCCTGCTCTCGTCTTCCACATGATTGGTGGTGTAATTACCGAACAACATAGTGCACTTAAGTTTATGCGAGGCCCAACCACTTTTGAAAAAGAGCCAAATGTTCAAGATATACGGACATGCCTCATTACCGACAGACTTCACCGCCTCCAGCAAACTATTAAACCGCCCCCCTTCTCCGGGGAAAACAATATTACGGGTCATTTGGTAAATACAATTCCTACGATAATCACCTAAGGCTACCAACTGACGATAACAAAAAGCGACATCACGCAGTAACTAAAACTGACAGACTACTATAGAAAAGTGTTGACAAACTTCGTGTATTGCTGTCCACTGTGTTGCTGAACGATCACTGGTGGAAGTGCAAGCAGCAGGCAAGCAATACAATATTTCAAGAGGGCGTTAGAACGCTGTCTTATAACTCGCGGTATTTTTGTTTGGCTTCGGTGAGTAAAAGATGTAACATCCACCCCAGTTACATCTACCAACATAACATGCCATAATTTAACCAATGAGTGGCACCTCCCGAAACATCCCCATAAGGAGGACTCTGCTGAAAAGCATATTTGGGTAGAAACATAACGAAACTTGGCACCCACTCACAGTTCAAGGCTATGATTGGCTTCCACTTTCAATAAATCTGACAACTTAATAGTATCGTTGCGATCATCTAACCTGTTGTGCTTGATGTGTAGGTTATCTAAATCGTATCGACACATTCTAATCCCGTACTTGTGGCTCATATGCCCTCAGTTCATAACGTAGTTACCAGTTTGCCCTGTCTAACTCTCCTCAAAAACAGCCTGTTTGAATCGGTTTGTCATATGGATTACTCACACAATCGTTTAGCATTTGGCTTACTGCGCGCTCACTAAACAGTTTGCAGTTTAACATTATCTTACTAACATGTCTTTATTCATGTATATGCACCGCCCAAATTGCTAGGAAATATGAACTTGGCGCTTAATGATGAATCCAGCAGAACGACGTCCGGTGGGCTTCAATTATCACGCGCACATTTCATGCGGCTCTCTCAACAGTCAACTCACCTCTATGTTTTCTCGAATAAGTCCCGAGTGCATATCAAACTGCCACAACAACCAGTAGACCAGTGATCATAGAAGAACTAGTAATATCGCATGAAAGCTTCGTGGAAAATATTCCGCATGCACATTGTTTGTCACAGTAAATGTTACAACCTTACATTTTCTGCTCTAACATGTGAGATTACATTCGTTTTCTGATCCCCATAAATATTCATAGTGCAAGGAAATTTTTCTAAAACGAATGGTCTAACTAAACTTCGTTTCGGCTGAACGGTTCGCGAGATGTTCAACTTTTTGACGTTTTTGAGCAATCGACGAAATCCTGCGTCGGACTCTACCCAATCGTTTGCTGAAGTTCGAGATTTTCCGCCCTACCTTGCCAAAGCCGACTTATCTTGACACTTTTCCGGATGTCATATTTATCCCCTAATGGCGAAACACTCCAAAGTTGCGTTTGTACGTTTTCCTCGGAGTGACCTTGAACTATTTGAGAACTCGCTCTCCCACAACCTTGTAAAAAGTAAGTTAGTGTAACATCCCATTTGTTTTGACCAAATCTGTGAAGCGAGCGAACTATCTTCTTCTCTGTGGCGTGCGTCTAAGTTTCATAAACTATAGTCATTTGCCTTTTGATCACGCCCTTTTTCACAGCAGGCTTCATGTTTGTGATACTGTTTAATTATTCGGTTTGTATCGTTTGTAAATATCTGCAATGATCGCGCATAACCCGGTGTAATTCTCACGTATGCGTTGAGAGATATATATTATTTATTTATTTATGGTCCAATGTAGGACGTTAGTAGCTCCCGTCAAATCAACCACATTGAAAGGGTAGTAAGGGTGCACATTGTCGAGTTCTTAAGTCGCAAGGCCTTAAAAACCTTTTACAGCACGGTTTCCGCAGTAAGCGCCGTTGCATGACACGCCAATCGGAGTTCATGAACTATATATCGATGCTCGCCAGCGAATGAAATCTATTAATTGTCATGCTGTTAGACATGCCAAACGCTTTTGGTGGCTTGCCTCGCATGCATCCCTCGATCAAAATAGCATTTTTTGACACACAAGGCTCTTCGATTAGTTGGCTTCCGTCATATGCAGAGGGCCGCACTCAAATAGTCAAGACTGACAGCACTTCTCAACACCAAAGCCAGTGGCTAGTGGGGTGATTCAACGAAAAGTTCGGTAACGACTGACTTTCTTCGTGCCTACAAATGACCTACACGATATCATTAAACACGGCAGATCCTTTCGGTTTGTTGACGAAGTTAAAATCTTTCACGCATTCCGCCAGGTCAGTAACATCGCTTTCTGTTTACATAATATACGACAGAAAATAACACCACTGAAGTATTGGTGTGGAACGTGGCTATTGACGTTCCCATCAAACGAATCAAACGTTATTACTTATGGTTGTCGGTCACTCAGTTGTGCTAACGTACAAGGTGGTCATAGTGTTCATACCGTCACTTCCGTTTTAGGTCTAAAAATATGGCATTCAAGTTCCTTAAATTTCCTTGAACAAGTAAGCTTTTAGGTAGAAAAAACTGAAAGGACAACAGACTATCAAAACGACCTTCAGTTTTCCGGTTACATGGCTGGAACTTTACAAAATGTGCCCGCCCTCGACCTGAGTATTGCACACTCACTTACTACCATCTACGGAAACCTCAGACCTGTGTTACAAAACCATTAACGATGATTTACCAAAAGCTCATTGAATACCCTTCCTCACGCAACTGCAAAGAGCGCTGTGAAAAAATTGGGATTGATCCAATTTGGGTGCGAGGAGAAAAGCTAAGCCCCTAACTTCTGCTTAAACCCATATGTACGGACTACATCATTACAGCGTTAGCCTCCCACCTATAACGCGTTTCCACATTTGGTTCGAAAAATACAGAGTCCATTTTCCCACCTCTGCAAGCTTGGAAAAGCACATGTGCCAAATTTTCCATTGCAATATACTCTCATATTTGGGATGAAATTCTGAATGAAGTTAGAGCTAGTAAAAACTTGTAGCGTTTTAAAAACAGCTTGGGCAGCCGCCTTACTCTTGAAAAACAATGTCTGCCTCCAACCTCTGTGTATCCTCTGATAATCTTTTTGGAATAACCGAGGACAAATTTGGCTGCCAGATGCACATAATGTACACACCCGTCCCACCTATCAGGCTTCCCTCGAAACAGGTCGCTTGAAATAGTTTGTTGCATCCCTACTATTTAGCTGAACCCTCACCTTACACTCAGTTTGTTGCGCGCTCACGAAGCCGTTGTAAAATCGACATTTCACCCGGGTGCGTTAGTGTCTACGCATAACTAAGATTGCTGGGAATGTAAAATTGGCGCTTAATGGTAAATCCAGCAGAATGACCTTATATGAGTTATATTTGAAACACGCACATGGAGGAACATGTTCAAAGTTCACATGTACATTCTTTTGATATACATGTGCCCATTTGTAATAATTTATGTAACCTCGTAACCCCTCGGGCTGTGAATAATGGTAACCTGCATTAACGGATTACTTGCTATCACACAATAATTATCAACAACACTGTGGAAAGTGCTCCTCCCTTATATTTCTCAGTCAGCACACAGCTACATTGAAGTGTCATATGACCAACATATGAGTGTAGTAGTTGCATGCTCGCTGAGATAGTTTGTAACTTTATATTGGGTCAATTCTTTGTTATTTGTTGCGCTTCTACCTTTTTCTTATTATAAGCGGAATCGGCGCAGTCCGTTTCACTGACACTTTGTTACATTTTGACGGCTGCTCAGAATTTCGTTATCCGTTGCGCCCGAGTCCTCAGCCTCCTCTTAGTTATGCTTAACCGTGATTATTCAAATTCCATATCGTTCAAGCGTGTCAACTGGGAAATTTATCCCTGACTGTCTACTGCTTTTTAAAAGTAATGTGGCTGCACCTGGCCCTTCCGCGCAAGACAAGTTCATACGTTAAATCATAATCGTCGTGAGGATTTCATGCGTCTACACTGTTCCGAGCCTGTTCACGATGAAATGCACCAATAATTTACACGTTATCCTTCGTGATGAGAGATTTAGTGCTGTTGTTGACACCAGGGTTGTCACCGATATCAGTTGAAGCTGACAGCATAACTGCCACGCACTCAACAACGATTATTCGCGTTTATATGTCCATCACTCATTCTGATTGGTGTTGAAACGCGGCCATCAAGTGCACCTACGGCAACGGAAGCAATTTAAAGAGCTGCTTCAGGGACAGAGGTGTTCTGGAAAACTTTGCTTACATAATATGGATGAACTCCGACCGGTGCATGCTGGGTTGAGCCCAGACTATCAGACACTGATGCAAACACTGCGGTGTTGTGAACATTGGCAAAAGGATGATAGATTACATGCGTTTCGGATTAAGTGAATCCCGCGAGTTTGTTACAGATGGTTCAGTGGCCTTCAGACATTTCACAGCGGCCTCTCTGCAAGCGAACAATGACAAACTGGCGTTGTTTAACAGCCCGGTTTGCATTCGTGGTCTCTTTTGGATGGTTGGTTTTACAAAAATTCTGTAGTTTCCGTAATCGGTGTTTTCTACGAAAGGACTAAACCACTTCATGACCTTTGATTTCCTCTGTAAATGTCGAAACTGGGATAACTTCGAACAGTGGAAAGCCACTGCATTTCGTTGGTTTCTACCTTATCTAGGACCGGCTGCTATGATAGGAATCGTGAATGTTTGTTCCATAGTGTCTGCAGGTTTGTTAGTACAATGTTGAGGAACACTGTGAGAGTTTACAAGCATTTTCGTGGAGCGATCCATAATGCCGAAGTTGTCCTTCGTCGTTGGCACTTGGGTTCTTACTCAGCTTCCCTGTCGAGTCCCACCTTGGCAGGCTGAGAAGGCTGATGCATTTGCCTCTCGCGTCAGCAGCACATCATCTTTTGAGTAGTAGGGGAACGGAAGTGAAGTGAATTTCCTGTAGAAAACGACATGGATGATGCTCACTTTGTATCGAGTAGGCCGCCGTCCCCCAACCACCTCCTCAGGCTGGAAGGTATAGTCTATAGCCATGTTCCGCCAACCAGCGCAGTGGTTACCAAAGATTATCCAAGAATAATAAGGCTTATACATGAAGGTTGTGTTCTGGTCCAGTTATAGGGCGGAATGGAGAATGGTACGACAAATATGTGCTTTTTCAAATATGCTGGCCGCCAAATCGCGCGCGGTGGTACGAAAATTTTGACGTTAACTGCACACGCACTGCAATTGTTTTGGACGGTTTTGCCGCCGTTTACCCAATTTTATACTTTGTTGTAATGAAATAAAACGGAAACCATTGACCTCGTCTTACTCATTGAGATTACGGTGAGTCAATTTACTGTCACCATCCATTTTCAAATGTGTCGGTTAGTGTATGTTGCTGATAATCTAGTGTGCATTGCATGTACCTCATAGTTCACGGACACCGGGAAGATGCGATGGTCTGGCTTGTCTGGCAAGCAGTACGGCTCATTGTTGGCGCATGAGTGTCAGGTGTCGAGGGATTCCAAGGTACGACAAGAAGGTTGAAAGAGCATGAGACAAACATGATGTGTCCAGAAGCTGTTCATGAATTATAGATGACATCGCTGCTGCATTCCAATGTAAGGCACTGCTCGATGAAACGTCGGTGCTGCCGTCATTTGATGCACCATTACTGCACATGGATAACAATCACTGGAAGGTGTCAGTTTTGTAGCTGCCCAAAAGTCAACCGCTTGAAAAACCGGCAGCCATGCCCGATTTTGAGTTGGGACATATTATTCCGCGTTTGAAGACTGCATTCGCTGTAGCAATGCGCTATGAGGGGCCGCCATCGAAGTGGGCTGTGATGCAGGTACCTTACAACTTTGTGCAACACTTTGAGACCACATCAGCCCACACCGGTGCAACAAGTTATCACCAATTATATCCAGGCAATTGTGCTCCTTTGATGATTAGGTATTTCATTTCCCTTATGTTAATCTTGGAACAGTTGGCTTCCACGTTGCAGAGCTCGAAAAAGAAAAAACTCTTGCGCCCATCCTGAAAATTGCGCTTTGAGAAAGCCTCCCTGCAGATTTGTGTGGAAACGTGTGTGTCAGATTGAAGCGATTGGAGGAGGACGTACGGTTTTTACGACACTAAAACAAGCCTACTTCCCATAAAATGAACCAATGCAATCAATCGGCAGAAAGCGACTTTTCCATTGGGTATACACTAGGATAAAGTCAGATCACCAGCTGACTCGACTAGCAGGCTGTATGACAGCTGTATAACAAATGGATGGAGAGGGTTACATGTGTCATTGTTGGTTCCCAGGCTGCGGAAACAACTACATGTCCTGCGTTGCTGCCATCATAGAGCTTCTAATGCACTATGGGCTGGTGAAGGACATCAACTGACGAGGCTCAGAAAGAAGTCCTTCTCCGGTACACCTTTGACAGCGGTAACTTCTAGATGCAACAATGAGGTGTTCCACCGGAGTTGAACACCAACAAGTCCGGGAGCGCATTCTTCGGTGGATCACAAAAATGGGGCGGAGTGTCTATCGCACGCACAGTCCGCTGGAGACATAGCTAAATAGGAACATTTGCTTAATATATTTTCACAGTAAACCTGACATTCATGCTTGCGGTATTACGCGTTTCTTGACAACAAAGAACGATCGCGTTTGCTGTCCGCTGTGAAACCATACGTTCGACGTAGTGAGTGCAGCTGGATTCGTGAAGCTCGCAGCAGCGATGGCAGATTGAGTGTAGTTTTTATCTAGCTCGCCTATCGCTTTTCGACTATCACACGAGCGCCACAGCTTGTCCAAATGTTACACTCTAACTACACTCAAGCTACACTCATGTTGGATGGGCTTTTCTTGCTTCGTTTCCTTGTTGGCAACCATTTGGCAACTTTTCGTGTTATGGAGTATGGAATTTAGTTTAAACGTCGGCCCTATATGGCAATCTGACATCAAAACTCCGCAGAGTTTTGGTTATCGCAGGATAATCATTATAGCAGTAACTACTGTCCTAAAACACTATAACAACTGACTGCCAAAATCGTACACTTCGTTAGAAAACAAAAAAGTAATAATGTCAAATAAAGTCAGTAAAGATTACACCTACATTACTCATCACGGTATATGTGATCACTGAGCACTTCCCCATTTAACACGCGAAATCGTGATGTCTTTTTTGCTCCCAGAAGCATTCGTCACGCTGAGAAAACCTTTGCGCCAAATGGACGCAGGAGAACCAGCAAAGATCGAACGATTTCCGGGTTTCTCAACATTTGGTCTTCTTCTGCAATCGACTGAGTTTCAAGCCGGATTATGCTTAACTGTTCGCCGCATTTTGAAGTTTTTCGTAATCTCTCATTCAGGCTCATTTATTTCAGACGTTACTCGAGGTAATTCATGAAAATAATGACGATATTTCTTAAAGGTGCATTTTTGCGTGAAATGGGAGTGATCCTCCTTTTGTAAATAAGAAATTGGGGAACTTCGTTAAGACGAGTGTTATCCGAAGTTTCAGCATATTGGTACAAACGATATTTCCGAGATGAAAAACATTATAATTCGGTTGGCCTGACAGTGTGCAACATCACAGTGTTTAAGTGGTCCATTGAAGTACCCGAAGTGTGAACGGTATGTGGGTGACTTGCGCAACTTACAACGAGAAACTTACACAAGCCCTCCAATTGACACTTCGCAGGCAGCTGTAAGCGCTACGAAATACAAAGGAGTAGAACTGCTGCCCAAGTCCACACGAAAATATAATTATATTTACGGAACACAGTGATTAAAATCAAGATCCGCGGATGCCAAGGCCAAAATATCGAGCTTTAAAGCCGATGTTGATTGCCCTAAAGGCAAAGGCTCTAGGTCCAGAGCTTATGTATGGTCACCTAAGGTTACTGCCGTTAAAGAGGGTGAAGAGAATCTGGTGGTTCCCACCCCTCAGACTAAAATACTGTTCTGTTTCTGCAGCGGATGACGCGTGGTTCAAAGTAGGCCAGTTAATATTGCGTGCTAGTGCATATCCCGTTTTTACTGCTTGATTACTGAAATTTACGTACTATTTGTTGTATTTTGTCATATTTACTTGCTTCAAAACGTTTTGGAGGTTACCCAGTGATAAAAGTTGAATATCATATAGGGATGCCTGCTATGTCAGCCAATTTCCAGAAGTTGTTAACCGTCAAGCAATCATCCACGCGCATAAAGGGCATGTTGACGGTGGAGAAAGGTGCAAAATCGTCAGATTGTTCAATCAACACATGTCCCACCCGTGGTATTGCAGTGGAGATCGAGGCCGCTGCTAAAACAGCAGTCTCAACAGCAAATCGCAGCCCATCACACAAAAGGAACAACATTAAACCATGTTCAGTTTCCATTACCAATGTATCCGTAGACAGGCTAAAAATATGAGAATTAGAGGCTGGAATAGCGAAACTACAAAGTAGAAACGAGGAGCTTGCCGAAATCTTGTACGAATTACATCCGCTATTGTGCATTATAAATGTGCCAAGTAACGTCCGCCATCAGACCACCCCTAGTTACAAAGACCTCGTAGTCGCCGGAACACTTATTGATAGTGTAGCTACAGAATTGCATGAGCGGTTACACTCTGCAAGCAAAGTGGTAGTGTTCAACATATCTGTCAGAATTCCTCTGTCGTCGGTGAAAAGGATCCTACTCAAAGCCTGTAAAATGGAAGAACGAGAGTGCTACCGTTTAAGACTCCGCAAGAAAGTACAGCAGAAGCACCGTCCATTGTTGCTACAGTTCAAAAGTGAAATTGTAGCGAACGAATTTGTCAGAAGACAAGAGGAAATCAGGCGTGGCACAAATTCCAAGTCCATAAAACTGCTAGATGTCAAGACGCCATTGCAAAGGGAATTATTGCGAGAAACGAACACAGTCAACAATCTCATTGTTCTGACTGTAGATCTTGACTGCTCCACGAGTTCTCTGAACCCGCAAGTTACAGCTGGAAACGCCGTTGCGTCGCTGGTCAAGGCGAACACTAGAGAACAAACCACGTCTAGCTTTGATAACACCGACGTGTTCGAGTTCCAGCAACGAAACTCACGACTATCGCTAAAAACACATCCCCTAGTGTTCAACATCTTCCTCTGTCAATCGCAGTCTTGACTAGATAAAGTCCAAGACCTAAGGCACCCATAGTTGCTCAGAACACTGGAAGAAGCAGCCTAAATGCCCCTGATAGTGATGCGGCTGCTCAAGCAGGGCCATCCACTTCCTATCAGGGGAATTTTTCTACGTTATATGGGGAAGTCGGGAATATTAACGGCAAGTCCAAAACACCTGAACAGTGTTCTAATTCACCAGTAAGACCCGTAAGGTATTTACCAGAGCACAGTACTTCGGATTTGAAATATAAGAGTAAACGAAAAGAACTTTACGAGCCTCATGAGTCTGGTTTTGAAAGCCACATTCTAAAAAACAACGCTTCGCATGTAAAACTGCACAATCAGTCTCCCACTGCTTCCAGGCAAACATACTACTATCCTAGGGGTTACGGTTACCACCCATTATCCAATGGTTCCGTAGTAACTCATCCTCCTACCTAAAATTGGAGTGCTACTGGGAACCAGGTTCCCAATATTTATACCCCAGCAAGTACACCACTCCCTGAATATGTCAACAATACAAATGTCCGCCACACCAGTCCTTTTTTAGTGCATCCCCCGATATTTCATCAACCGCCACCTGGCGCCCCTCCACAAGTCCCACTCTGTCATCCCTCCATAATGGCACTCTTCCAGCACTTCCTATCATGGAGTCAAACCTTTACGACATCCACTCAAATATGAGCAGAAACTCGGTACATCCCCTAGATCACGCCTTTCCATTTGGTATTTCGCAACCCACTGCCCCATCTCTCATGAATTTCTTTAGCAGTTTATCTGCTGTATCTGACAAAAAGAATTTCGTAAGTCTATTACTAATGAACGCAAGATCATTGGTTTGTAAGATGCACTTTTTCAAACCATTTGTCTTTATATCTAATCCCAATATCATACTCGTAACTGAGACGTGGTGCTCTCCTGACACCCCAGACAGTCAGATGAGCATCGTAGGATATCACATGTTCCGCAGGGATCGTCTCACAGGACGAGGAGGTGGATGCATCATTTACCTAAAAGAGCAATTTTCCGCAGTAACACTTGATGATTCTATACTTCATAAACTCGAGGACTCTTTGTGGTTAATGGTCTCTATTGGCTCTCGCGAGCTACTTATAGGATGCATCTACAGACCGCCAAATGCTGCGAGCAATGATTTAACTGACCTTGTGGAGATAATGAATCATGTGTCCAACATGCCTTGTGAACACAAACTAATAGGCGGTGACTTTAACATGCCTAATATCTCCTGGACCTCACTTTCTGCTCCAGCAACACAGGCCGAATTCCTTTCATGCATTCAACTGAATGGTTGGAACCAACATGTCCTAATGCCCACCAGGAAGGGGCATATTTTGGATCTTATATTTACCATAGGCATTCCGTCTACGGAGTTATCTGTTCTACAACAATTCCCTGGAAGCGACCATAATGTTGTCAAATGTCTGTTTGATTTAAATATGGCTACTAAACCGACAGTTGTATTCTACCGTCCGGTCAAATTCATTGATTGGAATGCCTTCTTATCCCTACTAGGATCCTTAAATTGGAATACCTTCTTTCGCACATTGGACCCAAGCATAGCGACCGCAGAATTTATCAGATACCTAACGTTCTGTATCAACGTTTTGGCCCCCATTAAATCAAGACGTGTCGGCCCGTATGTACAAGGTAAAATCCTTACTGTGAAAGAGACCGACAAACTGAAAATGCTTAAGTCGAGGTACGGAAGAACACTAGACGTTTCCCTGGTGATGCGAATGAGTAAAATGTTTGAACACATAGAACGTCAGACGCAACTCCGTCATATAGACGAAGAGAAACTCGCACTTTGTAGTGAGCAAAGATGTGCGATACTAGTGCTACTGATGAGACGGAGGAATTCCATGAGGGACCCTGCTATAAGGACTATCACTCTTAAAGACAAAACGGTTGTCGATGACCCTATAAAGATGTGCGAACTCTTCAACTCACATTTCGCTGCCTCTTTTAGCGTAGAAAGCACCTCATTACCTGCTAATATCCCATCAAAATCAGATAAAGTTTTGAATAATGTTCTAATCGATGTTCGAAGTGTCCGTTTACAGTGAGCTGGCATTAAGCCCTCAATCCATCCTGGACCAGATGGTATCCCACCAATGGTCGTCAAGCAGGCAGGTGAGGATATACCCATCCTCCTACTCAATTTGTTCAACCTATCACTTTTATCCAGCACATCCCCTCCTCAGTGGAATGCCTCAATCATTATGCCTCGTCAAAAGAGTGGTCCAAGACAGGACGTTAGTAACTATCGTCCCATCAACCACACATCAATCTGCTCGCGATTGTTTGAGAGGATAATACAGGTGCACATAGTCGAATTCTTAAGGAAACAAAACCTTATAAACCCTTCACAGCACGGTTTCCTTAGTGAACGCTCTTGTATGACATGTCAGCTGGAATTCTTCGACCATATATCGACGTCCGTTGACGCAGGAAATGCGGTAACTATCATACTCCTGGACATGTAAAAGGCATTTGATCGTGTGCCTCATAAGCGCCTGTTGATCAACACAGCCTCTTTTGTCATACAGGATCCCTTGTAGAGTTCACTGCCGTCATACCTTGAAGGTCGCACTCAAAATAGGAGAACACTTATGGCTGTAAATTACCTCTCGCTAGATGGTTGTAATATTGATACAGCCACTTCGACCAGATATCTGGGAATGCGGTACTCAAACTTCCCTAATTTCTCCGAACAAGTATGTTTTCAGGTAGCAAAAACTGAGGGAACAGTAGGGTGTATCAAAAGACGTTCAGTCTATCAGCTGCAAGGCTGAAGCTCTACAAAGTGTGTGCTCGGCCTCAACTCGAGTATTGCACTCTTATTTACTGTCATCTACGCAAGTCTGACAGGCTTGTGTTAGAAAACCTGCAACGATCGTTTACTAAAAGCTTACTAGGATATTCTTCTTCGCTCACCTACAGACAGGGCTGTGTGAAACTTGGTATTGTTCCACTTTGACTGCGTAAGCTGAAGTTGAACTTGACGCTGCTGTATAAACTCATACCTTCGGATGCGATTACTTCAGCGATCACCGTCCGCTTACAACACAGCCCTCCATATAGTCTAGGAAATAAGGGTTTCACTTTGTTAACCCTGATATCCCGGAAAAATATACGTGCAAACATCTTCCTTTTCAAGTATTTCTACATTTGGAATGAACTTCCAAATGAATTTGGAGCCAGTAACAGCGTTCAGCGTTTTAAGAAGGGTTTGGACAGCAATCTTACGCTAACGAACACATTGTATATCTTCAAACTCGGTCTATCTCCTAACGACCATTTTGAGTGAGATCCGAGAAACATTCAGCCGTCAGAGACGCATTATGTGGATAAGCACCCAAACGCCCCTCGACATGTGAACGCTGCGCTTATTAGGAAGTCCAGTGGAACGACGTCATTTAAGCCTTAGCTATCACACGCTCACTCAGTGCGGCTCTCCAAACTGTCGACTCAACTCTCCGTATACCCGATTAAATACCGAGTACATAGCNAAACTGTCGACTCAACTCTCCGTATACCCGATTAAATACCGAGTACATAGCAAAATACCACTGTTGATTTTGTCAAGGTTTGTTGCGTTATTTTGAGATTGCTGAGGTTTGATTGATGTTGAAAGGTGGCCCTACGCTCTACTCTCCTCCCCAAATGAGACATTATTCCTCATTGTTCTTACAAAACCTGCCTCGACCGTTTCCCTTACCCCTATTTAGTCTGAACCCTTTACACTTTCAATTACCGAAATTAGGCATTTTTCTTCCATATTTTCCCTTGAGTAATTTATGATTCCCGTCGGTTCGCGATGCATGAAGAGTCGTTTTGCTCTGAACAAACCAATGACCATTTGTTTGAGT
>QNGE01007721.1:0-21183 GCA_008508345.1 Paragonimus westermani | reverse complement strand
AAAAAGTGCCTACAGAATTCATGGAACACCGCATCCCCTAGTGCGAAGTGCATGTAGAAATCTCCCACCGTGGTGGAAACCAGCAGTGAGTAGAGACCTTATCAGCACGAACAAACGCTGAAAAAAGTGTAGTAAACCGAATGCCATCATGAGCGGCTACAATACAAAACTTTTAGAAATGCAACTTTTAAGGCAAGGTGTCTGGAAAAGTACCGCTTTGAAGCGGGCCTTGCGTGAGAGGTGAAAGCAGCTCCAGAACGTTTTGACTCGTGCTTACAATCCAGAGGCCGTTGGAGGCAGGAAATTGGAGTTCTGTTGACAAAAGAAAGTGAGCCAGCCAACGAAAAATCTGAGAACACCCACCTCCTCCATGAATTTTTCCGGTGGTTTATGAATGGTACGCCGGGAGCGACATCCCACCAAAATTTGTAAGGGCTGAACCTCCCAGTAAAATGAACGACACGCTTTTCACCGGAGAGGAGGTTGTTAGGCTCCGAAGTTCTACAAAGCCCTCAAACTCTGCAGGAGCGGATGTTATTCACCCGGGCATAGTTAAACCACTTGTGAGACTTGCAGTGTCCCCTAATGCGGTTCTGTGCAACTTCCCTGAAGGATTGGAAAAGTCCGGATGAGTGGCGCGTAGCCACTGTGGTCACTATTCATAGGGAAGCTCGCGAAATAAACAAGATAATTACAGTGAGCCTAGCAAGTATAATTCGAAAGTATCTAGAACGACTCATCAAAGATAATGCTTTAACATAACTGATGACAACTGTTATTAGCACTGTACAACAGTTTTCAAAAAGGCAAATCTTGTCTGCCTCACCTTTTGTACCTCATGAATGAAATCACAAGATTCAGTGAACCGGTTATCTCATCCACAACTTGAAGTGGGTTAGTATGCCCAACCAAACGAATGAATGGGTACAGGATTTCTCGTGTCAAGGGTTTTAAAGTGAAGGTTGGAAACGGATTCTGTGAGGTAGACAGAGCCTAAAATTATGCTTCTCAAGGGTTCGTTTCACATTCTCTCCCTTTCCTTATGTTCGTTAGTGATCTAGTGAGTGCGCCCAGTGAACCATGCCTCGTCTATATGGGTGATATCAGCATAACAGGGTCAAAAACCGAGCTGCCTTGACACAAGTTCTCAAGGCAGAGACAAAGTACTTTCCTAAGCGGGACCTTTCATTAGGTGCCACCGGATGCCAAACTGTAACAGAGAACTCTGAACCTCAAGAAGTACCCGGTCCTCCAGGTCCGCTCACAGGTGAATGTGTAGGAAAGACCCGAGGCCTGGGAGTGTTGCTCATAGACGACTTCAAGCCCCCAGCTCAGTGCACAGTGGCTGCATATGGAGCTCGCCGTGAGTTTTTTAGACTTAAGAGGTTTTTGTCTCAGAGGCAACCGTAGGTACTTTTACCGTTATACAAAGCAATAGTTCGGCTATACCTGGACTACTGCGTGCATGCGTGAGTGTCCTACACACGTAAAGGTACCTAGCACATTGAGAGAGTACAACGACTTACAACTCAAAGGTCAACATGATTTAAAGGCAAATCCTATCAGGACCTGTTGAAAGAGCCACGGTTGTACTGCATGAGAAGGAGGAGGGTGAGAGGTGGTCTTATTGAGACCCTCAGAATTCTGAAAGCCATGAGCGGTTTCAATACCACAGATTTGTTTGAACATGTGGTCAAGGCGCCATGGCAGTGGTCACAGTCTCGAATAAAGAAAGGTGGGGGTTGTCTGGACTCACGGGCAAACTTCAGCTACTGGATAGTGAATGCGTGGAACGGGCTTCCGCATGAGGTAGCCCGTAACGATGCTGTGATCTTCAAAATGCGTGTGGGTAGAATGTGACCGGAGGTCATTACAGATCTTCCTTAGCATTACGGCTAAGACTTGGTTGGTAAAGGTGACATAGCGGAATGTGGCATCGTGAGGGCTCTCTCCTGTCTTGCACTTTCACCTAATCAAAATGACCATGAATGGCTGTTAGAGCACTTCTGGCGCACAACCAGCGTTTGAGTGTATATTTATGTCAGAGTGACCACTTAAGCGTACTCACGTGCCGTAGGCAACATAACCCAGGCGTATAGGGTCAGGATCTCCAGCGGAATTTATGGGGTGGGGCAGCATAAGTTTTCCGGTACGAGAGTAAAAACTCCTGTGACGGCATCACCCCATTGTTTTAATGGTGTTGGTACCGACGCATTTTCCGAAGTGATAACTGTGAGCCTCCCATGTCCCCGAACACATTCCTTCCTTCCGGCCTCATATTACCGCGGCATTTCACTATAGTTGTGATGTCTGCTAGACACAAATTGAAAACCTCCGATCAGAGATCAAACTGCGAAATTGTCTAAACACCGCCGCCTGCAGACCAAGAGCGGTGATACCACAGGTGGCAACCACAACAACTTGCTTTTACTCCCACGCTGTCCACCATACAAGAGGCATGGAATGAAACGGTTCTTCTCAGCAGCTACATTCTACCTCTTTTCTGAGTCCCAGGCCACCGACCGTTGTGACAGAGAGGTCGAACCAAAGTGAGCAAAAACATCACGAAAGCGTTACGCACGGCAGAGGATGAACCCTCAACTATGTACCGTCGAGATAACGAGGAGGGGTGCACAATTAATATTGGCTGGTTGGTGTATCCTAGTTTTTGTCAGCAACAGAATCAGACCCATGGTGGTCCGACTAAAACGAGGTGAGTTGCAGGTGTTATCGGGTAAGGGGTTGATAGAGTTTCCGGCTGTTTAGAGGCAGCCTCCCCAGCTGATAGTACGTCTTGTACTGTTATAGGAAGAGGAGCTCCAAATACGTCTGTGGCAGTATACCTACGGGGAATTGCTGTTCTGATGATCTCATTCAAGAGAGGATGGGGTTGGAGCTGTAATTAAAAGGTTGTTTGGTTCCCCCTTACGAGCATGTAGTACTACCTGTCTGTCTTTCTTATCATGGCAGAAGTCATCCGTGTTAACAGTGTGTGACGAAAACTTGCATCAAATCTCATGTACCTAGACAACCACTGGGGGTTTTTGACGAATTTTTTCCGTTCACTCTTATTTCCTTGCTCATATATATTGCTCGATGATCAAGACAGGCATTAAAGTAAAAAGCGACCCCAAAATATTCGTAAATCCCTCTTCAAGTGGGACAGTAGCAGCTCTGGGTGCCCCTCTCTGGCATCCCGGTGCAAACGTTCTGAATGCTTGATTGGCAGCACCAACTTTGTTTTGTGCAAACTGCCGTGTAGCCGCCGAAATCACTGACTGCGTACAAATTTCAGCATAAAGGGGGAAGTTTACTTATCGCAGCAAGCCTTCACAACGGAAGGAAGTGAAGTGAGGAGCAAGGGATAGGGAAGAGCAGGGAGCGTGGTTACACTTTTACCACGTACATGACAGAATTCGCACATTCGAGACACGCCGCCACTTCAACGTCATGCTCGTAAAATGCCGGCTAGCCAGTGTCTGGCAGGGGAGTGCCGATCGCATGTCTCGAAAGCAAGCGCGACGGTATGTTCTACTCGCAGACTTTGAAAATACTCGTCCGGAACGTCCAAATGTACAATTTATGGAGGAGTCCTGCTAGACAAGCAGCTACTGTGATTATCCACGGATTCACCTTTCCTGAACCTTTTTCACTGTGTGAAGTACTTTTGAATGAGAGGTATTCGAAATTCAGTAGAGGAAGTTTGATTGTGAGGAGAGGTTTTCGAAACATTCGCGGTAATGTGGAGGGAGTTAGTTAGACGGTATTGTGTTGCGGTTCACCAAGCAGTACCCCTTGAATAACTGGGAAATTACTTGAAAGTCAGGAAAATCGTCACTGAACAGTTAGAAAGAAATAGCCGAAGAATAATGTTCCCCATTGGCCTGTGCAACTAAATAAGAAGCTGTTGTTCATGAGGGTTTCCGGCATTATCTTTTTGTACGAGCTTAACGCACTAATCGCCGTTAAAACTTTCGCTCAGCCTGCCTTCAGTTAACCCGAAACCCCCCTATGAAAACGCTGTAGCTTCCGACCAAAAAATTTGCTACTTTCGAAGAACGCTGTGGATATATCATTGAGAGGTTGGACGCAATGATCACAAAAGCTGTACTTTTTTTCCTTCTCAGAAAGAGTAAAAGTAAGCTCCAGGTGAACCCTCATACAAAGCGCCCCGCACAACAGAAGAGCGCTCCGTAGGGTGGCTTTTTTTTATCCGGCACAGAGAACGCATATAATGCCTATTAAAATGTACAAAATCGGCGCATAACAACGACAAGAGCGGAAGAACGTATTCATCAACTCACTTTCTTAGAATCTACTGTTAACTGCTTTTGGCGATTCTATGGGTACGTCTCATCCGTTGCGAAATCTCAATCAGCCGTGTCATCAATAATGAGTTAGTCAGCTGGCAACCAAGAGACTGCCGAGGTATTCCACATACAACATGTAGCCGCCACCAGTGACCCAAGCGGCGTAGGACAATCGGGAGGTCTCAGCTGTTCCGCCGCGGTCATAATCTCTTGTTTCTCGGATGTAAATGTCAGGGCTAAGTTTATCAGTCCTTGACTGGGGAGGTCGTCAGGCCTCCATGGACTACCGCCCGTCCTATTTGGGGAAGACACTGTGGATTTACCTGCCTCAAGTTTGGTGCTGTTTTGAAACCCACATATCCCGGGTACCTCTCCCAGTCCTTGGAGGCATGAGGTTATCTCGCCTATTTAAAAAGGCGATGACAGATCGGATGCGAGCACCTACCGCCTAGTTGCAACAAATCCATACACCTCCAATGCACTAGAAGGCATGACAGATGTTAGCATGAAGGCAGGGCTTCAATCCACAGGGCTTTAAACGAATCATCTGCACGGATTTCGGAAATGTTATTCGCGCACCAACAACTTGCTAATGAATGTTTATTCATGGACCACAGCTGCGGAAGAGCTCCACCCAATTGACGTTGCCTTCTTAAAATTTACTGAGGCTTTTCATAGAGTGAATCATTGCACTTTAACTAGCAGGCTGCCAGCTATAGGTCTTGACAACTAGCTATAGAAGTGGACCCAACATTACTAATCAGACGGGGCGTATCATGTGAGGATCAGCGGTACGCTGTCTGTCACTTTTGAGGCTTCTATCGATGTCCCGCAAGGATCCATACTGTATCACTTGTTGTTCCTATCATTTGTAAACGACTTACTAGTTGTTAGCCGGTCTTTTCAACCCACGCATGTAGAAGATATCAAAGTGTGAAGTACTCTACACTCTCCATCGACCCTGCCCTCCTACATCGGGATCGCGTCGCCGTGCGCCGGTGGTCGGTAGGCAGCATCCTGCTTTTCAGCACATGTTATCTGAAAATTGCATGTAAATGACACCAGAGTGGTAAAAAGTACTAGGTTGGTGGGCAACTGTCTACCAGTGTTTCTCGGCAACCCTCTGTCCTAGAGCTGATAGGCTGGCGCTGAAAAAGAATGCTGATGATAATTTGGCAGCGCTTAGTTGACTACTAGGGAAGTGTCCGGCAGAATGTTCCGCGCACACCTTTGGTACTGCCGTAGGACCTGTTTTTGGGGCATACATACGACTGCGTGCCATAAGTGAAAAGAGGCGGTCGCCCTGAAATCTATGCAACGACGTGAAACGAAGAGTTTTAGGCTTCTACCCGTACTCTTATACGGACTCACTGAAGATCCTATGCTTTCCCCCCCATCGGTTTTTGGACAGCTACGGGGAGACATGATTCTCACAATTAAGATGGTAACTGCGAAGAACCACTCTAATCAAAGCTCTCTCAAGCTAGTGGGGACCATCAACTTAAAAGAATACAAGGTTAAGCACGGTATGAATTGTAGTTGCTTAATTTGCACGCAACGCAGTTTCGCTACCCCAGTTTGCCTGGATCGGGCCACCCTCCTGGCGGAACTCGTCAGGACTGCCATCCTCGGGATGTTCAAGAAGCGTGTTGATGACTGGCGCTTACCAAGACGGTTAGTACAGACTGTGTATTCCCATTGGAACGTCACATATATGCGTATATGAATGTTATTCCTAGCGGTCATGTATTAGTTGCCGATCTGGTTGTCCTCGCATTCGTGCCTTTCACCTGAACACCACTAGCCACCTGTTGAAGTTATGCCCGTCCACGTTGATTTCTTCCTGAAATTATCGTCAAAATTTAATCCCCTTGTTCCAGTTACCGTCCTTACTCTTTTCTGACAATCCCGTTGGAGGTGGGGGTGGAGGTGGGTTTATGTCCATATCAACCTACTACATAATAACACTGTGGTTTCCGGCCACCATACTTGAATGCTCATTACCACCTTCAACACACCCACTTGAGGCACATCCACTGTTTCAGAGATTCACCCGACTAAGACGAGAGATGAAGTTGCCCGGTGATCAAAAACTAGTGTTCAACGCAGACACGCGCGCTAGCAGCTTGAGGCGCGGCGCCCTCATATGTACCACACTTTCTGCTCCATGAGAAATCGATGAAACAAAAATTCGGATCTGAATTGTTGTTACGATTTCTTGGGGTCAAACACTTTCCAAAACCGGGGGATTCAGTAATAACAGCGACACCCACAACTGGTCCGAGCAACAAACTACACATGAACATAAAAAGGCAACTTGAGAAGTAGTTGTCCTATATTTGCCAGAAAAAATGACACAAATGGGGGGTATGAAGAAGATCTCCATCACTCAGAGTAATATCATGGACCACATGAAAACAAAAATCGGCTCAATGCTGAAAAGACAAACGAATAAAGAAATCCGAACTAAAACAAGCGATTTGATGATATTCATGCTTATTGTGCTTATGAACTTCCTACTTCACCGTATTTTGAATACCGCAGGAAGAGTTTACCCCATTGGATTAGCGCATGGGTGTAGGCTTCCCAGGTGATTGAGGACATTATTCAAAAAGATGAATTGTATGCCGCCAAAGAATTTGTAGTGACACTTGATTTGCCACGTGTTTCAGCTATTTTGCTATTTATTTTGACTCTTGATACTATTGACATTGTTTGATTGCATGTCTGTATTTTCTCGTTTGTTCGACCGCCCAAGGTCACATTTACAATTACAATTTCCGATCGCTAGCCACTGGTCTGTCGCGCTTTGTTTCTGTTGTGCTTTGCCTACAGCTTTTTCCCCGGTCTCCTGGCAATAAACGTCGTTGTCCATTAGTCGGTTTGTCTGGTTTAATTATTGTGGAGAATAGGCACGATTCTAGACAGAAACTTCTCAATCCTCAATAATTTGGTGAGCCCGAGTACTACTCACTTTCCCTTTCAGTATTCCCCCGGGCCACGGCAACAGACTAGTGAACCCGACATTTATTAATACCGGTAAACCATTTTGAATATTGGGAGGTTACTTAATATTTTCATTCGTTCATATGTATATACATGAATTTTCGACGGTTCTTTTAGCATATATATGTATAAATTACTGCTTTATTCGCAGTGGACTCGGAACAGAAGCTGATGGTTAGAGCAGTCACAATTACTGTTCCACAGTTCTTAAATATGGCGCCCGCTTTGCGATTTGTGTACTTAGAGGAGGAGTTCTAAAACCAGCGCATTACGGCAGATCAGGCTACATTTAGCCCGCTTTTGGTCAGGTTTCCCAAGGATGTCACGACGCAAGTGCGTGACCTCCTGCTGAATTTACGCGCCGAACATAGATATGAAGCCCTTAAGGATGCCATTATCTAACGGATCACACTGTCATGGCTAAAACAGCTCTTCAGTGATCTGCAGCTGGGANCAACAGTTGCTGGTCCCCTCGTCCATGAATAAGAAATTCCTTAAGGAGTTGTGGATTCAACGTCTTTCGGCCAACATACAAGCTATTGTCATAGCAGCCAAGTCCCTGCTCTTGTTAGACGCAACACAACTCGCAGATGAGATTCAGGACCGTTTTTGCACCATCACCCCTGTCTCCAATACAGAGGTGACGAGTCGTACGGCGAAGGCTCCTGAGATCTCAAACTTTTAAGCTTCACAGCATTCACCTCGTCCGCTACCAGATGATTGGCGCACGGTTTGGGCGAAGATAGCGGCTCTTCGGCGGGATTTCGTCCGTCTTAGGACACGTTCCATTCGCGTCGACATCGGAGTAAGTCCCTACGTAAACCTCAGGCATCTAGCGACTTGTTCTGGTACCGCAGCCAGTTAGGCAATCGGGCGAAGCGTTGCGACGTCCCTTGTAAACACTTCAATCAGGGAAACTCCCAAGCCGGCCCGTAGTGACGACAAACGCGGCCTGCATCCTCCTTAACACTCGCCTCTTTCTTATTAAGGATCTAAGCTCGGGAATCACGTTCCTGGTCGATACCGGGAGGAAGCCAGTGTGATTTCTCCACGATCCGGCGAGGTGACTCTCTCTTCCCTACTTATACTTCGTGCTGCTAACGGCACACCCATTTCCACTTACGGTCAACGCCAACTCACGCTTGACTTCGGCCTCCAGCGAACATTTCGTTGGGTTTTCGTATTTACAGCCATAACTTCCGCTATTTTGGGGGTCGATTTTCTTCAGAGTTCCGACCTCGTGGTCGATATGCGAAGACGGAATCTGGTAGATTCTCGTACAAGAATTAGCATCAACGGCAACGAAGCATGCTCAGAGGCCATCAGTCTTCTTGTCCTTCAGCGTGAAATCCCCAGGCCTTAGGCATATTTATTTCTAACTTTCCCACAGCCTGTTCGATCCGCGAACGGGCCCCTCCCAGTCACTTGCACTCACCACATTAGAAATAGAGGTCCATCAATATCCTTTAGACCAAGACGCCTGGCCCCGGACATACTTAAAGTAGCTGAGGCGGAGTTCCAACACATGTTTGAACTCGGGATAATCCGTCAGTGTAAAACTCCGTGAGCCTCTCCACTTTACATGGTCCCGAAGAAGTCAGGTGGCTGGTGCCCTCGTGGCAATCATCGTGCCCTCAACAAGGTCACGGTCCCCGATAGACATCCCATTCCTCACATACAGGACCTGACGGCTTGCCTTTCTGGCAAAGCCGTATTCAGTAAGATTGATCTTGTTCGTGCCTATCACCAGATCCCGGCAGCGGAGACGAGTATCCTCAAAACGGCTGTCATCACGCCTCTTGGTCCATTTGAATTTCTTCGAATGCCATTTGACCTTAGTAACGCTGCACAAACCTTCCAGCGTTTCATCCACAAAGTATGCCGAGACTTGGATTTCGTCTATCCCTTCTTAGATGATATATTAGTAGCTAGTTCTTCCGAAGCAGAACATCTGCAGCACCTCCATTCCTTGTTCTCTAGGCTAGCCGAGCACGGAATAACCATCAACTCTGCCAAGTGCGAACTCGGAAAACGGAACATAAAATTTTTGAGTCACATTATTTCCGCTTCCGGTATTCAGGTTCTGCCAGCAAAGGCAGACGCTGTCAATGATTTCTCTGGACCGGCATCTTTTTGGCAGATCCATCGTTTTACTGGCCTAGTTAATTACTACCGGCGGTTTATTTCTCATTGTGTGCAACTCCTGCAACCCCTCACGGACTTACTCCGAAGCCGTACACGTGAATTCAATTTTGCGGACGCAGCACACACGGCTTTTGTAGAGCATAAGAAGCTATATTCACTGCTGCTCTTCTGGCCCACCCAGACCCTCATGCCCCATTTTTTTCACTGAGTTTTAGAGTGTAGCTGTTGGCGCCGTGTTACAACAATTTGTCGACGACAAGTGGCAACCCCCAGGTTTCTTCTCCAAACGTTTGTCACTGGCTGAATACCGGTGTAGCAAGTTTAGAAGAGAATTGCTTGCTACTGCTACTACTTGCCTGGGTATGCGCCATTTCTGCCATGCATTGGAAGACCGTCTCTTCACTGTGTTCGCTGATCACAAGCTTTTGGTGAATGCACTCGTATCTTCATTGGACAGGTTCTCCCTCAGGGAGATCAGATATCTGGACTATGTTTCTCAGTTCGCCTGCAACATACGGCATGTCTCAGGTGCTCTCAATCCTGTCACCAACGCTCTTTCACGCGTCCATACAACCTTGGTCACGCTTATATCTGTTGACCTTAGTGATCTATCTGCGGCCCAGGTGCTAGAGCCTGATATTCAAACACCATTACAACGCTATTCCCTGAATCTGGGAGCCATCCAACTGCCTAATTCAGACAGAACCATTATTCGTGATATGACTACAGGTATTGGAAGAACTGTGGTGCCATCAGCTCACCGATGTGCCGTCTTCAATCAGCTTTATAACCTCTCGCACCCCGGTATTCGCGCCACTCTTAAGTTTGTGACGGACCGATTCGTCTGGCCTAAGGTTAACTCTGACGTTCGTAGTTGGGCACGCGCTTGCCTTCGGTGCCAACGTTTCAAGGTGCATAGACATACACGAATCCTAGTCTCTTCACTCGGTCCCCTGGATGCCAGGTCTTCACATGTCCATTTGGACCTAGTTGGATCCTTACCGCTTACACGCGGCTATCTTTGCATCCTAACCTGCGTCGACCGTTTTTCAAGATGGCCGGATGCCCATCCCGCTGAAGATTTGTCCCTCCGAGGCTGTTGTGAATGCCTTCTTAGAACGCTGGGTGGCTAATTACGGATGCCCTACAACCATTACGACGGGCCGTGTTTCGCATTTCGTTTGCTCACCATTCGAAGCCATGGCGAACTTTCTTGGATGCCAGCACATTCGCACCACGTCATACCATCCGTCCTCGAATGGGTTAGTGGAACGTTTTCATAGACAGCTTAAAGCTTCACATTGTGCCACCACTAGTCAGGCATGGAGCGAAGTACTCCCTTTAGTACTTTTAGGTACCAGAAACCCACTGAAGGCTGACCTCCAAAGCACACAAGCAGAACTTCTTTATGGCTGTACGCTGCGTTTGCCCAGTGAATTTGTTTCACCCCCTCCTGCAACTTCTTCCCTTCCTTCGAACTTTGCTTCGACGTTGTCACAATACATGCGGCAAACTCAGCCCACACTCCCTCGTGAACAGAACAGGCCAGTGCACATGCACAAGGAGGTGGCCACTGGTTCACATGTACTCGTCCGTTGCGACGAAGTACGCAAGCCACTGCAGCCTCCTTACTCAGGCTCTTTCAAGATGCCTCGGCGAACACCCAAGCACTTAACAATCGATCGTAATGATCGTTGCGACACCGCCTCCATCGATCGCCTCAAGGTCGCTTATGTAGATGACGATATCAACGAGTCCTTACGCAGCCATCCGTGGCAGCGCCCTACCGTACACCGCCCCCTTTGCCAGCCGCCTCCACGCCACCTTTCCCGCGCCAAACGCGATCAGGACGTCACGTGCATTTCCCAGCACGTTTTGTCGACATTAGTTATTATACATAGTTGTTTATTTTTTCTTCTCCAGTAGCCTTCTCATTTAAAAAATACGGGAACCGGAAAAAATCCCGCAAAACACAAAAACGACGAAAAGAATTTGTACAGCAATACGCTAAGTTCAACAAGCACCACAAGGTTACATGTTGAGCTTGTATATGATTTTCGCTCGTCAGATACTTATTTTCTTCCTACATTTTAGGTCACGCGCACAGCACGGTGGGGGAGAGCACACTGCAGCAGTGGGGAAAGCCTACCCCCACCTTTTTCTTCCCGAGTTTTGGTGGGTTGGGTAGCTCACTCCGACAGCACTACCTTAGAGACGCATGGAAAATTCCGGGTATTGCAAGCAGGCTGACCTCTCTTCGTCGTTATCACTCTTCTTCAACGTGCTATACGCAGTTGTTCATGAATACGCTTGACCCCACTCAACCCACTGTGAATTCATTGTCTCTAGCTATATTTCCCTTTGCTTTTGTGAAAGGCTTTCAATCTTGAAGTCTTCTAGAGGGGACCTCTGTAGAGACACACTTGATTTGCCACGTGTTTCAGCTATTTTGCTATTTATTTTGACTCTTGATACTATTGACATTGTTTGATTGCATGTCTGTATTTTCTCGTTTGTTCGACCGCCCAAGGTCACATTTACAATTACAATTTCCGATCGCTAGCCACTGGTCTGTCGCGCTTTGTTTCTGTTGTGCTTTGCCTACAGCTTTTTCCCCGGTCTCCTGGCAATAAACGTCGTTGTCCATTAGTCGGTTTGTCTGGTTTAATTATTGTGGAGAATAGGCACGATTCTAGACAGAAACTTCTCAATCCTCAATAATTTGGTGAGCCCGAGTACTACTCACTTTCCCTTTCAGTATTCCCCCGGGCCACGGCAACAGACTAGTGAACCCGACATTTATTAATACCGGTAAACCATTTTGAATATTGGGAGGTTACTTAATATTTTCATTCGTTCATATGTATATACATGAATTTTCGACGGTTCTTTTAGCATATATATGTATAAATTACTGCTTTATTCGCAGTGGACTCGGAACAGAAGCTGATGGTTAGAGCAGTCACAATTACTGTTCCACAGTTCTTAAATATGGCGCCCGCTTTGCGATTTGTGTACTTAGAGGAGGAGTTCTAAAACCAGCGCATTACGGCAGATCAGGCTACATTTAGCCCGCTTTTGGTCAGGTTTCCCAAGGATGTCACGACGCAAGTGCGTGACCTCCTGCTGAATTTACGCGCCGAACATAGATATGAAGCCCTTAAGGATGCCATTATCTAACGGATCACACTGTCATGGCTAAAACAGCTCTTCAGTGATCTGCAGCTGGGAGACAAGCGACCGTCCGACCTGTCGTTTCAAATGCAACAGTTGCTGGTCCCCTCATCCATGAATAAGAAATTCCTTAAGGAGTTGTGGATTCAACGTCTTTCGGCCAACATACAAGCTATTGTCATAGCAGCCAAGTCCCTGCTCTTGTTAGACGCAACACAACTCGCAGATGAGATTCAGGACCGTTTTTGCACCATCATCCCTGTCTCCAATACAGAGGTGACGAGTCGTACGGCGAAGGCTCCTGAGATCTCAAACTTTTAAGCTTCACAGCATTCACCTCGTCCGCTACCAGATGATTGGCGCACGGTTTGGGCGAAGATAGCGGCTCTTCGGCGGGATTTCGTCCGTCTTAGGACACGTTCCATTCGCGTCGACATCGGAGTAAGTCCCTACGTAAACCTCAGGCATCTAGCGACTTGTTCTGGTACCGCAGCCAGTTAGGCAATCGGGCGAAGCGTTGCGACGTCCCTTGTAAACACTTCAATCAGGGAAACTCCCAAGCCGGCCCGTAGTGACGACAAACGCGGCCTGCATCCTCCTTAACACTCGCCTCTTTCTTATTAAGGATCTAAGCTCGGGAATCACGTTCCTGGTCGATACCGGGAGGAAGCCAGTGTGATTTCTCCACGATCCGGCGAGGTGACTCTCTCTTCCCTACTTATACTTCGTGCTGCTAACGGCACACCCATTTCCACTTACGGTCAACGCCAACTCACGCTTGACTTCGGCCTCCAGCGAACATTTCGTTGGGTTTTCGTATTTACAGCCATAACTTCCGCTATTTTGGGGGTCGATTTTCTTCAGAGTTCCGACCTCGTGGTCGATATGCGAAGACGGAATCTGGTAGATTCTCGTACAAGAATTAGCATCAACGGCAACGAAGCATGCTCAGAGGCCATCAGTCTTCTTGTCCTTCAGCGTGAAATCCCCAGGCCTTAGGCATATTTATTTCTAACTTTCCCACAGCCTGTTCGATCCGCGAACGGGCCCCTCCCAGTCACTTGCACTCACCACATTAGAAATAGAGGTCCATCAATATCCTTTAGACCAAGACGCCTGGCCCCGGACATACTTAAAGTAGCTGAGGCGGAGTTCCAACACATGTTTGAACTCGGGATAATCCGTCAGTGTAAAACTCCGTGAGCCTCTCCACTTTACATGGTCCCGAAGAAGTCAGGTGGCTGGTGCCCTCGTGGCAATCATCGTGCCCTCAACAAGGTCACGGTCCCCGATAGACATCCCATTCCTCACATACAGGACCTGACGGCTTGCCTTTCTGGCAAAGCCGTATTCAGTAAGATTGATCTTGTTCGTGCCTATCACCAGATCCCGGCAGCGGAGACGAGTATCCTCAAAACGGCTGTCATCACGCCTCTTGGTCCATTTGAATTTCTTCGAATGCCATTTGACCTTAGTAACGCTGCACAAACCTTCCAGCGTTTCATCCACAAAGTATGCCGAGACTTGGATTTCGTCTATCCCTTCTTAGATGATATATTAGTAGCTAGTTCTTCCGAAGCAGAACATCTGCAGCACCTCCATTCCTTGTTCTCTAGGCTAGCCGAGCACGGAATAACCATCAACTCTGCCAAGTGCGAACTCGGAAAACGGAACATAAAATTTTTGAGTCACATTATTTCCGCTTCCGGTATTCAGGTTCTGCCAGCAAAGGCAGACGCTGTCAATGATTTCTCTGGACCGGCATCTTTTTGGCAGATCCATCGTTTTACTGGCCTAGTTAATTACTACCGGCGGTTTATTTCTCATTGTGTGCAACTCCTGCAACCCCTCACGGACTTACTCCGAAGCCGTACACGTGAATTCAATTTTGCGGACGCAGCACACACGGCTTTTGTAGAGCATAAGAAGCTATATTCACTGCTGCTCTTCTGGCCCACCCAGACCCTCATGCCCCATTTTTTTCACTGAGTTTTAGAGTGTAGCTGTTGGCGCCGTGTTACAACAATTTGTCGACGACAAGTGGCAACCCCCAGGTTTCTTCTCCAAACGTTTGTCACTGGCTGAATACCGGTGTAGCAAGTTTAGAAGAGAATTGCTTGCTACTGCTACTACTTGCCTGGGTATGCGCCATTTCTGCCATGCATTGGAAGACCGTCTCTTCACTGTGTTCGCTGATCACAAGCTTTTGGTGAATGCACTCGTATCTTCATTGGACAGGTTCTCCCTCAGGGAGATCAGATATCTGGACTATGTTTCTCAGTTCGCCTGCAACATACGGCATGTCTCAGGTGCTCTCAATCCTGTCACCAACGCTCTTTCACGCGTCCATACAACCTTGGTCACGCTTATATCTGTTGACCTTAGTGATCTATCTGCGGCCCAGGTGCTAGAGCCTGATATTCAAACACCATTACAACGCTATTCCCTGAATCTGGGAGCCATCCAACTGCCTAATTCAGACAGAACCATTATTCGTGATATGACTACAGGTATTGGAAGAACTGTGGTGCCATCAGCTCACCGATGTGCCGTCTTCAATCAGCTTTATAACCTCTCGCACCCCGGTATTCGCGCCACTCTTAAGTTTGTGACGGACCGATTCGTCTGGCCTAAGGTTAACTCTGACGTTCGTAGTTGGGCACGCGCTTGCCTTCGGTGCCAACGTTTCAAGGTGCATAGACATACACGAATCCTAGTCTCTTCACTCGGTCCCCTGGATGCCAGGTCTTCACATGTCCATTTGGACCTAGTTGGATCCTTACCGCTTACACGCGGCTATCTTTGCATCCTAACCTGCGTCGACCGTTTTTCAAGATGGCCGGATGCCCATCCCGCTGAAGATTTGTCCCTCCGAGGCTGTTGTGAATGCCTTCTTAGAACGCTGGGTGGCTAATTACGGATGCCCTACAACCATTACGACGGGCCGTGTTTCGCATTTCGTTTGCTCACCATTCGAAGCCATGGCGAACTTTCTTGGATGCCAGCACATTCGCACCACGTCATACCATCCGTCCTCGAATGGGTTAGTGGAACGTTTTCATAGACAGCTTAAAGCTTCACATTGTGCCACCACTAGTCAGGCATGGAGCGAAGTACTCCCTTTAGTACTTTTAGGTACCAGAAACCCACTGAAGGCTGACCTCCAAAGCACACAAGCAGAACTTCTTTATGGCTGTACGCTGCGTTTGCCCAGTGAATTTGTTTCACCCCNAATGTAACATGCAGGTGAGCCGACTCTACTCTGGATGCCCGTAACTTCGCGGACCAACCTACGGGCAGCGAGGACACACCAGGGGACAGCGCTCTTCCAAAGTAGGGGTTCGAACAACAGTTCCGAAGAGAAACAATACGAACAAACATGAGCCGAAGGCCCGGTAAGCCATGCACACGACTTACACAAGCGAAAGCTGAAACGGCACCGACAACACAGCAGCACGCTTCTCAACACAATTCAAATTCAATTTGTGCGCGCTCGCTGGTTTTGGTTGCGCGTTACTATAACACCCGCCAGGTTGACCTTGACGAAGTTAATAAATGGGGGAGAGTAATTCAACTGTTTCGATCTGTGGTTAAGGCTACGCTGTTGAAGGGTGACTATCGGGCATCTCAGATTGATTAGAACCTGTATAGTGGAACGTAAAAACGTTAGCTGATGACCAGCGTCTGATACCCTCAAAAAACCTCCGTTTCCTGTCTCAAATGACAGATACCAGCCGTAGTTTAAGTGGATATAGAAGAGGCTGTCTCATTCTGGAGATTTTTGCCATCACATACAGCGAGTCAGCACGCCCTATTCCGATAGCAAAAATGTGTTTTTTCTGCATTGCAGCCGAACAATGTCACGAATGAGAACCTCAGTGGGGTGGAAACTGGAGGCCGAATCTTCGATATCCATCCCAGTAATATGCTGACCTGACTGGAGAAATCGTTGTCAGTTGTGAGTGAGGTTTTTCTCTCATTCTGTTAATTACTAATGTTATTGGCAACTCCATTGTTGTTGAAGGTCTCTAAATCTAAATGTCAGGGTCGTTACCAGTTCCAGTGATGTATTCGACATTCTTCTGAATAGAACTCAGCCGATATGGAATGATAGTGCAGAACAAAGTTAGGCTTAGAAGCCAGGGTGATGCATGTCGAATTTCATCATGGAGGAATCCAAAAATAAAGAAAGGTGATGAGAATAGACAACGGTGCAGATGGCAAAGTGTTTACCGGAATCAGTCACCGGCATGATTAACGTAACATTTAGGTTTATGTATGGACAACTGCGGTGATTGTTATTTTTAAGTGAACGTGGCGTCGTTAAGGGTTGGCTGCAGAAATGTTCACGATGTAAATAATACGGATGAAAGGAAGATTTCGTTGGCCCACTTGCTGCGTTAGTGCTACTGTCTGGAAGCTAGCTTTGGGTCCGTGCTAAGCAAATCACCGATTACTACTGCATATTTCCAACAACTCAACGTAGACACCTTGTCCCCTCACATATCGGTCGCGCTTATTTGAGTATTGTTACTGTTTTGTCAGCTTCCACTATTGCAAGATGTTGCCTGACAGATATTTGAACCGCGAAAATCAGGGGTGTTCCGCTTATGTCTCTTTCGTTCCATAAGTAGGTTGGAAGCCTCTACGACGTCGAGCAAGCTAGCGCACTAGAGAACTACGCAGATCGATAAGTGACTACTGATGTTTTTATTCGATATCGTGGACGCGACAGACAGAGGTGAGGTTTTTTTGGAAGTGACACTTCCAGCTGAGGTGCGCGAGTGTTTAGTTCGCATGCTTTACAAATCACACAGTGACACCGTTGGGGCTTTGTTCGAATTTTGTTCTGAGTTCAGTGAGAGTTATTCTCTTCGCATCGCTTGAAGACTGTTCGATGTGAACACATGATATTGTCGATTTATGAAGCATATGCTGTGTACGTGTCCGGAGCAAGAGAATGGCAGATTATACCAGAGCGCCCGGGAAAGTTTCGTGCTTCTTGAAGCGACCAAAGACAACGTTCAGTGGCCAAGATGAACAAGATGTGAAAAAACGTAATATTTTTCCGGTCGCGCTAACAAAGATTATGGAACATTGCTAACGTAGCTACGTGCGTCGGATGTTTGACGACTATGGTATGTTCAATAGAAGGTCGGTGACCGTGCTAACTAGTTTCATTTTTCTTCTCTCGCTGACTATTCTTCTTACATTCAAAATCTTCTCGATAGTGATGATGAACACTCATTACAAACACTGATCAGCCACTCAAATTACGCGTCCGGCGAAGTGGTATTCGGAAGAATTCTAATTTCGATATATCACCAAGTCGCGGAAACTTTTGTTTGTTGGAGCTCGTTCCCTAGTGGTTCGTCTGTCGTTGCTTCCAGCCGCCAAACTTCCGTTCATGTGTAACTTGGTTACATTACCGCTTCGTCAATCTGCCATAGTGTGACTTGTGTTTTGTCGTGTTCACTTGAGTCGTTTCTTTCGGACTCCACAAATTTATTGGATTCAGTATGGAGGTTTTCCGTTTTACTTTTCCCGTTCCGGTTTGTAATGTTTTTCTTGACTTATTAACAGTAACCTCGCCTTTGAGACCGTCTCCTGTCAGGGTGACATCGGTTGCCGATCGGGACCAAGATACAAGACAATCGCTGTGTCACAAGCGCAATTAATCTAGAGTCATCTTCTCGGCAGAAGTTACCAGTAAGCTGAGCATAGCTCTGGAAATAACGTTAAGTCCGGTGTTGCCAGGTACCTTATGAAAATTTCAAACATCTCATGAAGTGTCTTCGGAAATGAGGCGGAATCTCTGTTCAAACTTTACAAAAATGTGTATTACCGTGGCGAAAACCTCGAGGGGAAATGAATGCAGGCTGTTACATCGACTGAGATTAATCCTTCGCATAACCAGTAGTTGAAACATGCACGCGCAGAACGCAGCATTGTCAGGTAGTGTGACAGGGCCCCAAGAGACATTCGAGATTCATTTCTGTCAGGTTTATTTTTTTTGTGGGCTCAGTTTGAACACATTTTCGCATCTGATCACCTTTGGTATTGTTTTGTTTTACTTCCGCGGTTAGTTTGAAGGTCCATCATGTAACGCGAAACCGAAACCAGCGAGCGCGCACAAATTGAATTTGAGTTGTGTGGAGAAGCGTGCTGCTGTGTTGTCGGTGCCGTTTCAGCTTTCGCTTGTGTAAGTCGTGTACATGGCTTACTGGGCCTTCGGCTCACGTTTGTTCGTATTGTTTCTCTCTTCAGAACTGTTGTTCGAACCCCTACTTTGGAAGAGCGCTGTCCCCTGGTGCGTCCACGTTGCCCGAAGGTTGGTCCGCGAAGTTACGGGCATCCAGAGTAGAGCCGGCTGGCCTGCATGTTACAATCAGTGTACAAACAGTTGTCGTTGCAAGCAAGACCATATTATACATTTGATTCATCGAAGCTTTATATTTTTGTTCAGGTGGATAAACTGGTTCGTGCCGGTGGTAGACACAAGGTTGTTGTGTGCCGGTGGTTCGAACAATCTAGCATGTTCTATTTGGTAGTACTCGCGATTATGTAGAAACATTCTGTTCCAACCTCCACGGTACTGAGAATCCTTAGAAGCTTACTGGTCTAAGAAAGTGCACCATTCCCTGCTCAGTCTGCGTTATCACAAACACTAAATTGAACTAAACTGACTCGCCTACGTACCTCCTGATGGTTCTTCTAAGGATCGCTATGAGGTGCTGTTAGATTCTAATTTAGTGAGAAGCTTGCTAAGCTCATGAATTATTCCTAACTGTTCCGACTTTTGGTCCGGTGGACAATACTGCACAGTGCCTAAAAACGATGTTTGTCAGCTCAGCGAGCTTTAACCACACATTTAAACAAACAAACAGAATAGGTCAGGATGGTGTCGGATCTATGCCCTCAGCATGCGTATCAGTAGCTGGGGGCGCGTTCTCACTGCGATCCCGCACGAAATTTTATTTAACTGACACAGCTCATCTAGTTGTTTGAAATTTTGCGCCCATCGTCATTCGGTAAGAGGATCTCTATGTTTCTTCTCATTCCAGGCCACTTGTTGATTTTGTCAAGGTTTGTTGCGTTGTTTTGAGATTGCTGAGGTTTGTTTGATGTTGAAAGGAGGCCATACACTTTACTCTCTTCCCCAACTGAGATACATTACTCATCCTTGTTCTTACACCACCCAATTTGATCGTTTCTTTTACCCCTATTTAGTCCGATCCCTGTACACCTCCAAATACCGAAATTAGACATTTTTCTTCCATATTTTTTCTTGAATAACTTATAATTCCCGTCGGTTCACGATGCATGAACGGTTGTTTTGCTCTGACCAAACCAATGACTATTTGTTTGAGTGAGCTCAACCCGTTTTATTGTCCACCATTGCTGATCGGTGCCTGGTTGTCAATTTGTTGTGCGGGCACTTTCTTTCTTTGATTTCTGAGCGTTTTCACTTTCGAGGTGAGAGACAGTTTTCTTGTACATTGATTCAATTAGTACCGTATTAAATCTAGTTATCATGAGCGCCTTCTCGTTAACCGTTTGGAGGATAGATTACCTCTGTCGTTGAATATTGAGAGGCATCTACCGGACCAACAGATTACGCGTAACTCGGTGTGAACTTGAATCGTTAGTGAACGATTCAATACCACCTATGTTTTACCCTCGAGTATACCGCCAATTTTTTGGCCTCTAAGCGTGAAGTACCTTTTCATGCGTTGCCTGCGACAGTGACAGTACAATACAACGTCTCAACATAGAATTCACGCTCAGTGCTGTGAATCCCTTGCGGTTGGCGGCATCCGATTCGGATTAGCCTGTTACAGTGACCGAAGCCAAAGGAGGCTCGCGCTTATCCATCACTGCAGTTGGCCTGCGCCGCACCACTTGCAGTTTCGTCCACACACCACATATCCAGTGTAACCCCGAAGGAATAAGACCGAGCGGTGTGCCGGTGTGGCCTTTCAGTCCAGCCGGCCAATGCTGGTTATCCAGTTGATTGGCTAATAAGGAAAGGGAACTCTTATCTCTCGGAAACTAAACGGAGAGACTCTGTAATGACGAGCTCTAAACTAGGAAGAAAGATTTGTGAAATGTAACACAAGAAACGCTGCAGCAGAGTAGTGCAGATTAGTGCATCCCAGAGGAGATAAGGATGAGAAGCAAAATGCTCATTGAACTATGAAAAGTCATGCAGACCATTCATCATACAACACACCAATAAAGCCGAAGAAAAGAATGAGTAGTAGACCACAGACACTCACGTTTATAAAAAGAGAAGCGGAATGATTGTTAACGACCAGGATGTTGGTCGACACAATCATCAACAGAAGTATAATGAATACGCTGATACTACCTACCTGGGCCCAACCTACTCGTCGCCTCATAGCCGGCGGTGTACTATGAGTACGTTGGTGACTTACTAACCCCAAACGGTCAGCGCGTTCGCGGTCGCACTGTGCATCCTTTAAACAAAACAAACAAATAAACAAACTAACATTGGTTGTCATTCTCAGCTGACAAGTGTGAAGGT
>QNGE01007720.1:7251-21183 GCA_008508345.1 Paragonimus westermani | reverse complement strand
TTCTAACTCCTCAAGGACGTCCAGTGAAACAAACCCAAAACTTCGATCAAGCAAATGTGGGGACCCCGTTTCCAGTTCGCCCTCACTATACTACATCAGTCAAAAGATGTATGAACGAGATGGTGCGGGAAGTAGCCGTGACCAGAAATATTAGTTAGTAAACACAATTTTCAGACAATTCAACGATGTTATTACCCACTTGGATGATTAACTAGCCGTCACAGTGGGTGCAGTAATCAAACGAATGGATTTTGTGCGCATACTCAATTTGTTTCAAGCACTAGGAGAGTAGAAACGAAAGTATAGACTAAAGAGGCTCCCGAAAGGTTCCATTCCTAATGACAAGTATGGGAGTCCCAACATTCGGGCCTATGAGCTACACATCGTGATTCAAAGTGTCCGCACGCCAACCAAACAATCAACATGGCGTATCAAAGCAAAGAAATAATATAGTAACTAGTGAAACCATAATGTTCTCAGGTTAACAACTTATGAATACTGAACTGAACAACCAATGAAACCATCACCACGTGAGGGATCAGAATTGATAAGTTACTTAAAATGAGACACGACGGAACAACAGAAGTACCTGACGATTGGAGAATTTGGGAGAATATTTCGGTGAGTTCCACGCGAAAGATGTACTCAAAAAAGTTCCATTATAGGAAACAGTTGATTATCTATGTAAGTTTATTTTAATACGTAACATTTCTTTATTAATTTCTGTTGAAGACCTTGGAGAATTGATTCTTACGTTTACAGAGAACATTCGGTTCGAGTTCGATGGATATGCTTATAAGCAAGTTGATAGTGTCGCAATGGATAGCCCGTTGGGCATAACATTGGCTGATATTTTTCTTGGAATGGTCGAAGATGCATTTTCGGATTGTATTGACAGTCCTTTGCTTGATAAACGGTATGTCGATGACATTCTAATACTCACCAATTTTTATCACTTCATAACTCTTTTACATCAGTTTAATTTCACTCATCAAAATCTCCGTGTCACCCATGAGTAAGAGTTAGATAACTCACTACCAATTATGGACGTTCTCATTTCTAGGCGCTTAGACAGTACACTTAACAGGTCTGTTTATCAAAAAGCTACATGGAGTGAGCGGTGCTTACAATTCTCTTCATTTGCGCCCTTGACTTACAAACGTGGTTTAGTGCGAACGATTTTTCATCGAACAAGGAAACTGTAAACGACCGACAGCTAAAAGTCTGGAGAGGAGCTGTTGAAGAATGGATATCCGGTCGAATTAATTCAAATTCATTGCAAGGAACGAGTGGCTACCTCCCAACCATAATCGGCGCCGAAGGAAGAGATTTTCATCAACCTTTCTTATACAGGTGACCACAATATGACAGATGTAAGCCGAAAGTTGAACTCCGCCATTGATCGTACTTATCCTGCAGAAGAATTGCGCTTGTTGCTTTCCACCCGCAGGATAAGTCTCCATTGCCCTGTTCTTTCTTACTTGGAGAACTCTGCCTCTCATGTTGTCTGCCAATTCAATTATAGTTGTTGTGGCTCGTACATCGGCAGAACGGGCTGAAACTTACGACAGAGGAAGGCGGAGCACATCTCCAAGTGACTGGTGCAAACAATCAATTTTGTGACACTGTTCTTGCAGTTGGGACATTTTTGTTAGAAAAGCACGTTCCAGTAAAAACCATCTGCTGTGCTGAAATTAAAACTGGTATTTCCATCACAGTCCAAAGTGACCATTCAGCCCAAGTTCGTCATTGAAAGTGTATCACTAACCATCACTTATCGTCTGTCGTTGATTTTATTTTTGACACACCTCTCGTCACAACTTCAGGGCATCTAGACCATATGCCCATACACTCGAAGTAATGCTGGACAAAACAGATCCTCTCATGTGTCAGTTGTTCGTTCAGCAACACTCTCGCCGTTTCGTTGTTGTTGTTGTCCTTGTTAAGTAGTCCAACACGAGCGTTCATTTCAACTCGAAATAAGTGCTAGGTCTATCAGACGCCAATCAAAAGACCACTTCTGCTGTTCAAGTCACATANACCCGCAGGATAAGTCTCCATTGCCCTGTTCTTTCTTACTTGGAGAACTCTGCCTCTCATGTTGTCTGCCAATTCAATTATAGTTGTTGTGGCTCGTACATCGGCAGAACGGGCTGAAACTTACGACAGAGGAAGGCGGAGCACATCTCCAAGTGACTGGTGCAAACAATCAATTTTGTGACACTGTTCTTGCAGTTGGGACATTTTTGTTAGAAAAGCACGTTCCAGTAAAAACCATCTGCTGTGCTGAAATTAAAACTGGTATTTCCATCACAGTCCAAAGTGACCATTCAGCCCAAGTTCGTCATTGAAAGTGTATCACTAACCATCACTTATCGTCTGTCGTTGATTTTATTTTTGACACACCTCTCGTCACAACTTCAGGGCATCTAGACCATATGCCCATACACTCGAAGTAATGCTGGACAAAACAGATCCTCTCATGTGTCAGTTGTTCGTTCAGCAACACTCTCGCCGTTTCGTTGTTGTTGTTGTCCTTGTTAAGTAGTCCAACACGAGCGTTCATTTCAACTCGAAATAAGTGCTAGGTCTATCAGACGCCAATCAAAAGACCACTTCTGCTGTTCAAGTCACATACAAAGTGGTTGTTTCTTCGCTACATATGGGCACCTCGATGTGGATTATTGGAATTTAAACTGGTGTTTATGGAATTTATGTTCTACTCGTTCCCTTTCTTTTGCTTCTTGGCCACGACTTGTTTCTTTCGTTCGTTGGCCCCACCAATCAGCCTTGTGTTCAGCCAAACCGAAACATCGCCGGCTAAATCACAAACAAACGTACAGTAACTATAGGCAGACATCGAGAAGAGACCCAGCATATGTTGTGCTAATCCCGCAATTCACAACTTCATAATCTACCAGGAGTCTAGGACAGGAGGAATGCTTCAAAGTGTAGGAACAATGTGAAGATTTTCCCACCTGAATGGTTAATCTAGTCAATGGAAGAACCAATCGGTTATCCTTTCTGTGTCTCTACCATGTCAATATTCGGTACGCGAAGCTCGCATGCTAAAGATCGTTAAATCAGAATCTGATGGTGAAAGTGATAGAACAGACAGCAGTCTCATGAGACATCGGTAGAAATGTCCATTTGAAAACTGGACAGTTTTTCACCGATCGATTTAAATTGAGCGTGTCTGAAAGAGTTAACTACATCAATGTTCCAGGCGATGACCAAAGCCGCACACAGACATCCACCTTGCTAATACGCGTGGAAAACGGTTTCATTGACACCAGATGATCTTGCGTAACAGAGTCACCAATGCCCGAACACTACCGTGATTACTGTACCTCACAAGATAATGATATACGCAGAACAAACCAAAGTAGAGAAGACTAGCCACACGGAAGGTCGTTGATGAACAAAGTTGAAGGACCGTTCCTCAAGCGACCATTCTAGCACCCAGTTGTTATGACGACTGTTAAACTAGCTTGCTAATAAACTACCGGGCTGTTGTTCCACTCCAGTGATCGAGCATATGGCGTTCAGCACGCCGTAAATACCTGGCATACGCGAGAACATAACTGACAGCTCTTACAAGTGTCCACAGCCGAAGTCACACGTAGCCGTGATTATCGCGACCTGTATGAATCATCATTTCGGCAGTCAACTGTAAACAGACCAGTTACCACTCTCTATCTCTTGTAATCTGGTTACCTAACGCAACCGATAGCGGTTGTTTGAAATGGGAAACTTCGGATTACATATTTCTCACTTTATATCACTCTATTACACTTTTTGGTTCGACCTCTAGTCTGAAAGGTTAACAAATAATCATTTAGGTAGTGATCAAGTTACTTACACTAGTATGCTCAAGTTAATAAACGTCACTAATCTATTTTGTTGTGGAACAACGATTTACACAGTTAATTTACCTAATCCACACATTCCTCAGTCCTTCATTTTTTGCCGGTAATTTTAATTCTGACCGTTTAATGGTAACACAAGTGATTAATTATCCTATCTGTACTCTCAGTGTCAGTATCTGTCTGACACCGTAATATTTAAAATGCACAACTTTCAGTTCACCTCGTGCATACCAATAGTGTTCCAATTGGGTTCAAATTCTGAGGCCTCACAAACCTACTCAATTAACAGAAATGTGACAACAGATGGCCCACTCTCTCTCTCTCTCTCTCTCCTGTTAACATAAGTCACGTCGAGTGGCAAACTGAAGGAAAGGGTTTTTGCATGCTTCACAAAGACAAAAGTGAGGTGCTGGATACCTTCGGCCACGCAACCGTCGATACAGAATCAAAAAAGCAGATGAGGAGGGAATTGTCACTGTTAAGTGAAACTAACGACATGTAAGGCCAGCAACGACAATTCTAAAATTAATGGTATCACCTACTCCGATGAGGTATAGTCTAGATACCAATCACATGTCGTGATCAAGGTCTGAATCACTTTATCGCCACTAAAACCACAACGAACGATCCTATTGATTAGGTCTCGTATTCAAACAGGAGGGGAGGACGCAATGGAGAAGTGGAAAGCAGTACAGTCAAAGACACGGAGCTCGTGCACGATACTTTACGATCGGCGAGCCAGTGCTTGTACGCATGTCTCATGGACCGATGAGCTGGAAGAGAGGAGTAATCATCCAGCGAAAAGGTTCAGTTCTCTATGAGGTGAAAGTGGGCGAAGCCACATGTGTGCGGCACGCAAACCAGATTAGCCGAAACCACGGAGATGCACGGTGTGACCCGGTAGGACCAACCGCACAACTCGATCTATTACCAGACGCATCCGACAACAAGAGGAAAGAATGCCCTACCAAAGCCGAACAGTCGTCAGAACCGACGTCACAGTCCCAGGAAGCTGAGCCCAAGTATCCCGTGAGGTGGAGACGACTGACAAACAGATGCAGCAAGCCGGTCAGGCCCATTCATGTGGATCCTCAGAAGCAGTCTTATGACTGAACCCAACAGTCTTCAAGGAACCTATTTCTTCCGTCCAAAGCCGACTCCTTCCTCGAGAAAACGATCCTATCCAATCACAATAGGCGGAAATGTCCTGACCATTCGAGAGGTGACCTCCTCTGGTGCACAAACTAGAAGCCTATGGGATCCAAGGAGAGGTCCTCTGCTGGATAACTTCCTTTCTTGGTAACAGGACTTTCGGAGTAAAAACCGGTTCAGGCCTTTCGTTTCCATCCCCAGTCTCTGTGGGAGTCCCTCAAGGATCGGTTCTTGGTCCATTTTTGTTTCTGATCTACATAAATGATCTCCCCGAGTTGATCTCTAGCAACGCCCTGCTTTATGCCGACGACTTAAAAATCTGGAATGCTTGTGATCCCAATGCATTGCAGATTGACCTTGATCGTATTAAGTGCTGGTCAGATGATTGGGGTCTCCCTCTAAACGACAGTAAGTGTGCGCACATGTCGCTTGGAGAAGACTCAGGGAACCCATTCGTGATACATGGTGCACAAAGTGTAGTAGATATCACGAAAGTAGATCTCAAAAAAGACCTGGAGATCTGGCTGTCGTCTAGTTTGTCCTTCTCTTATCATCACCAGCTGGCCGCCAGAAGGGGTTTTATGACTCTTGGGATGATAAAACGAACCTTCCCCCGGATAGAAAAGCACGCCTTTCACACGCTTTACGGAGTCTACACAGGACCACTGCTCGAGTATGCTAATCAAGTGGTCTACACCGGTTTGAAGAAGGACATACCCGCCAGTGAACGTGTCCAGCGAGTACCCACTAAATTGGTCACTGGCTTACGGCATCTCTCCTACGAGCCTCGCCCCGGAATTCTCGATCTTTATCCACTTGAGTTTCGTAGACTCCGCGGCGACTTAATTCTTACACACGTTCTCTTTACCACAGGACCCGTGGAACAATTCTTCACCCTAGTAAGTTCAACTTACAAGCTGGCCAAGTTCATCAGCCGCATAATCAAACCGTTGCAGAACAAGTTGGTAAGCAACGTTAAAGACTCCTTCGATTTTGTTGACAAACTCGGACACGTGACATTAGGTTGTGATAAAACTTTTCTTAGTTTTGATGTGGCCTCTCTTTACACCAGTGTACCGGTAAAGCAGAGCATTGATGTTGTTAAACAGTTGTTGGAAAGTGATGATTCTCCTGGTACACGTGCTAATTTATCACCTTTCGAAATTTTATCTGGTCCTGAGCTTGGTCTGCACTCAACCTTGTTCACATTCAACACAAGATTGTGCAAGCAAACCGATGGTGGAGCTATGGGTTCCCTGTTGCACCTGCAAACACAAGCGATGAGTGAATTTATTTGCTCTCCACGAATTTGGTGGTGGCATGAAGATGACATATTCGTAGTCATGAAACAGAATAATTGCGACCAAGTCCTACAGTTTCTCAAATCAAAATGCAACTCCAATGCATTGTCTTCACATTGGAAGCCGATGAGTGCTCAATTTTCTAGACTGCCTAGTCAAAGTTGACGAGCAACAGAGATTACAGGTTTCAGTGTACCGCAAACCAACCCATTCTGGCCGTTGTCTCAACTTCAACTCGTCCCATTTAATCGGTATGGAGAGAGCAGTCACCAAATCACTCGTCAACAGAGCTAATAAGATCTCTACCACTGAGCTCTCCAGAACAAAAGATTTCTCATATCAAAGAAATGCTAACCACTATCCGAACGCATTTACTGATAACACAATTAGGCGTACGTCCACTAAGGAAGAGACCATAACGACCAGAACTTTCAAGTCTACTACGCAAGTACCGTATCGTGAACAAACATCTGAAGAAATCCGCTTCATTCTCTCCGAGTACGCTATCCGGACTGTAATTCGGTTAGACAATACCTTAGAACGACTGGTAACACATCCTAAAGATCCAATTTCTATGGGCGACCAGACAGACTGCGTTTATGAAATCAAATGCGGCGATTGCAATGCCAGCTACATTGAAAAGACAAGTAGACAACTGAAAGTACGTGTTGTCGAACACAAGAGGTACACGAGGTTTTCTCCTAAACAAGCCTATCAACTTCAGAAGCTAGAGGAGGATTCGGCCATCGCACTACATGCACTATTAAAGAATCACAACGTAGGTTTTGATCAAGCTCGAGTGATTCACAAGAGTCTAACTTCCTATGCGGAGCGGTGCTTGTGTTAATCGCAATGATACCAAACCCCTGTCTGCAGTGTGGCGTGGATGGATAAACAGCACCAGACACAGACGCGTCTCACCCCCACTTAATGGGCAAAGGATCAGACCAATCCGGTCAGATGCAGCACAAATTGACCTAACCACTGCAAATCCCATGTGACCTCTGTTCCTTTGTTAATGTGATTTCGATTACAACACTCCTGAGGAAGGCCACCCGAGGTGGTTGAAACGTAGAGTATTACAACTTGCTCGTAACATTGTGCTTTTCTCCATCTGTTGATCAGAAATAGAAAAAAACTTGTCATTTTTGTGTTTTTTTCTCGCTAACACGACAGAAACTCAGCTATATGTATCAATTACAATCTGAGCTGGATGTTAATGACGAGGCGTGTAGGTATTCTGCTTTGCTCTTGTCATTGACCGCGATCCACAGACGTGGTGGTACGTAGTTTGTGACAATCGTCAGGTAAACTAACGGACAAACGAAAAGATAAGCTGACTTGATCTGGTAATTTGTGCCTCTGATCTCAACTCGGTGACCTGATAGAGCTAATGCTGTTTGGCATCACTATAGCTAATGAGGAGAATGAATTTGAAAAGTAGAGAACGCAAAGCGGGGCATATGCATATTCTAAAAGCTACACAAAACAAATGTGCCAACGATCATAACATGCAAACAAATGAAACCAACGCTGTTGTGAACACTGGCACAAAACTGTCTGCGTGCATTCCAGACTGTACATCAACCACACACGCACTTACCTCAAGCAAAGTACTATCCACTCTACGACACTGCTATCTCCACAGAGCGCCCGGTGACGAGTATGCATACTCAAGACCACGTCTGTAAGACTGAGAAGCGGATCACCAACAAATCAGGGAAATCCTGGATACACAAAACATCTACTCCACCTACTGATTACCGTATTTTGAAATCGCCAAAACACAGGTGATCTGAATAATTTCAAGCCGATCAATCTCCCGTATTAGTAAGTACTCAATGTATGGAGTATCGATCAGACACTTGAGTGCCGTCCAATTTCACGAGGTGATAATTCGGTAGCTCTTACTCTTTTTTAGGAGGCCATAAACATTAGACCAAATGTGTACGGATTGATGCAGAGGTAGTGCTAATGAATTGCTGTAAACTATTCTAATTTTCAGCTAAATATTGTGAAAGTCTGTTCACAGTTTTGGTATTCCAGTTGACTTTCCAACCAGCCCCTTTCCTATGCTTGTTCAAGGATGCGGGTTAACTGAATAATGTAGCTTGAGCACAAATGAGTTGTAAAGCAAGTGTGACAGTTTTGATTGAAACATTCACAAGCTTGATCCCTTATAGAGCAGTCATCAGTTTTGACAACTGACACGTAGACCTACTGAAATCTTCCGATTTTGAATAGAGACCACAAATGAGGGAAAGTGAAATAGCCGGAACACATTGCGAACGGTCGAATAGGATTCGAAGTGCGCGTCTCCGTATAACTAAGTGAATATTTGGTCTTACGGAGAGCTCGAAAAGTAACGAAACTAGAAATTTTCTAGTCAACTTGCCGTCAGAAACTTTATCCGTTAGCACTGTAAGGTTGCTAATAAGCATTCGGGACTGACCAGAAATTAATGATCAGTAAACTACACTAAATGACCAACTTCTTTGGGAATGATGTAGCAAGCCACAGATACTCACACCATACCAAAACCTTTCGGTATACGAGTGCATCCAAGTGCACCGGGACGATTCGAGAACGATAAGATTTCGCGGGAACGGATACAGAAGAAATGACACACTCGTTTCACCCTGGATTACAAACCGCGGCTATCAGTGAACCGTGACGAGATAACACGTGAACAAACAACTTGTGAGCACACCTACAGTTCTGTACAAACGATTCTTCATAGAAAATTGTTTGATCAGAAAACAGCAGGGCTGACGGAAAAGATAGGAAAGTGAAAAAATAAGGATTTCCTATCCCTCTGGCCATGGGGGGATCAAATTCGAAGCAACATTCCACCAGAAATTCACAGAAAAGCTGACAGAAAGCGAACGTATATAGTGCCAACATCTAGGTGGGATAAAAACCATTTCCCCGGATTCCAGAATACCATGAAACCCGTTGGCCATAAGAAATTGTGGATATTCCTTGTAGTCCGGGTGTTCAACATCAACTTGTGAAGTATTGCAAAGCATCGGTTCTGGATGAGGATAAAGATGAGCGGTTTCCGAGGCAGGATAGAGAACGATATACTTTCTCCCAACTATCTGCGTAAGGAGGTTCGCGCGATCACTGTCATGATGCAACGGAGACACAGTATTGGCCGGACCAAACCAGACGTTACTGTCCACACTCGATTCCTCACAAGACTCTTCCCCGTTAATAAAACAATAGTCGGGTGTGTAAACATCCTCGCTCAACTCCGGAATCTGAAGAAAAAGCTGATGTTGCGCCAAATAGCCGATCGGTAGTCCGCTCGCCAGTCCGTTTTGGCCGTCAGAAACAACAAATTCATCTATAAACCGGTTAATGGTCATTAGTTCTTGTCCCCAAGATTCATCTGTATACCTAGATCCCAGTTCAATAGGAACTAGTCTATAACCAGCTTTGTGCCTCCAGTATTCGACGGACCAAGCCCGTTCGCTTTCGAAGCGACAAGCAGGCCAATGCGTCATGGCTCCGGTAAGAATAAAGGGGCGACCAACACGCAACAATTCGTGAAATCGTTCCAAACTAGGACGATAAATGCGTTCCAGTGAAGTTAGCTTCCTATCCGTAGAAGAGCAAATGTCATTCAGTGTTGGTGCTTTGGAGGAGGAGACACCCAGAAAGGTAATAACATCACACGATCTTTTCGGAGCAGGTTCTAAGCAAGTCAGTTGGTTATGCAGGAAACTCGCCAGAGTACTCAATACGTTATCAAATATAGGATATCCCATGAGCAAACCGTAGTCCAAATCTTTGAGTGCAAGCTTAAGATGATCTATAATGTTCGTATGTGAAAACGATGCATCCAGCTTGTAGACAGCATACAACGCACGAATTAAGCGTACGGAAGCATACAATACGCGCCAACATGAAGCTACATTTTTCCAATGTCCCGTGTGTAGCTTCTCCCAAACATACTCGAGTAAAAACAAACTGTGCCGATGAAAATCCTGCGTAGACAAAACGCATGCCTCGTAGACATCCACAAGCTCCTCGTAATCCTCGAAAACGGAAGCCCCAAATTTTGATCGATCGGTGGCCAATAAAGCTAAGAGCTGATCTCGTGTGGGCGCCAAGTTCTCAGCGAATAAACGGATCTTGATAGAAACGTTTGAGACGAGCAAATTAGTCAAACATTGATAACGCATACAGTAGATAGCATAAAAAGCTTTCAATGTGTGAGATGGTACTCTTGATTCATGTAGCATGGAACTATTAGGCAAAGATGACGTGGAGCGAATAACCACTGAATAACATTGCTATGATAGTTTAAGAAATACTAATGCTAACACAGAAGTTACTAGCTGGCAAAGTACCTGAAGACAAAGTTTAGTTTAGTTCATAAAACAAACGACAGATGCACTGGCCATTTCCTTGATATAACCGTGTTGTAAAAGTGGGAAGCTCATGGGTCCCTTCAATTTGTTGTAATACACCACTGGTTTGACGAATTCTGATGAGAATTGCAACTCATTCTCAGTCAAGCTTTCAGGCTGACGTTCAGTGATAAAACGAGAACGAGCATCAGAACGGACCATCAGGTATTGACATGATTATGAATGTGGTGGCAGCATGCACCATATTGAATTTCGAACCGATATTTGATTAATATATAACAGTAAACGTTGGCTAACAAAATGGAAGAAAATCTGAATGCACTGAAGCCTCTGACGTTGATGAGGTCACCTCATATAGAAGTCGAAAAACAACAAAATTTATGAACGGACCATTTTGACCGTATTTTTACGTTTGACGGTCGTTATCAAAATGAAAATACCTAAGCGGCTCGTAAGGACGCCTAACCACCATACAACCACCAAGAAAAGAGTAATACCAAGCCAGAGAAAAGAATGGGGGGAAGATCTTCACTAAGTATTCAGCATCAAGGTGCATAAACCCTGCAAACAAATAATGGACGTATAAATGCAGATGAGGTATCATCAGCAACACACCTTCCTTACGGCTCTCACAACATTGCGTCGTTGAACGCACTTACCATATGGAGAACTCACAGCTAAATGGCGACAACCTTCACGTTATTGAGCCCAAAAGGCCAGCATCTCACCAGCCACAGGCTGCGTAAGCCGCGAGGGCCGCAACCCGCGAAACAAACCGGGAACATAATAGCCAACTCCTTAATGAGTGACTTCATTTCTTAACGCCAGATCAGCGTCTACCCATCCTGTACTTTAGGCCTATCGGTCACAACATCAGCATAGAATGCTCGATGTGACAGGCGACTGGCTGGAATCCTTAGTGTATGGCCTAACCACTTAAGTCTTTGCAAACTTAAAGATGGAACAAAATAACCCGCTTGGTAGTCATTATCGAATATCCTCTCCCCAACCTCAATGTTGCTTATATGTTGATGTCAATCGATGCGTGCGACCGAACGCAGACATCGATGGACAAACACCCGAAGATAGTTAACATCCACTCTGAGCTGCACTCAGTTGTCTTATACAAGTGACTCCCGAGGTTCGCGGAAAGGTTTATTTGTTTTAAGGCTCATTCTAACTCAGTGAATACGGCCCTAGTCCAAGAGATAGAGCTTGTTTTTCACCATATTTCACCTGAAACTACAACTTGTCAAAATCAGTCAAGCTCAGCCTTGACAACCAATTTCAGGCACTGACCAGTCTGAGTCAGAGAGAATTTGGTCTCACTCCGAACCTCCGAACTTGAATCTCGTGTCCGCTGGATGCTCTCACATTACAAGAATACTGTCCACACTTACACCTGGCAGCCCTCAGAAACCTTTAAATGGCTCTATTCCACCCATCAGTCACTGTTCCCTTTCTAGAACATAGATCAGGCTGTCTCAGTTAATCTTTGTAATTCAAACTCCCAGGTACCGAAAATCATGCCGTATATGAAGTGGCGCTGTAAGTTCTCAAGCGTTAGTTTTGTCGTGGCCAGATAGATCCAAGCCGAAATGCGGTAAATGGGTTTTGTATGGCGTTAAAATGAGTACAAGTTTCCTGGACTGTTTCTTCTCGATATCAATGTTCGCCACAGTCCAGAGACTCTGCAGTACAGATGGTTTGCATTTTTAGGTATCTCAGTTCAGGTACCTGAACTACATTGATCTGATGACCCCAGAAGTCCAGGATCTGTTGTGTTTCCGTCAATCAAAAGTTAGTTGTATACTGCAACATTTAATGGTAGTTCACAGCAATCAAATTCCAGTTGCAAAAAATTTCCGATGGACATAAAAATGGTAAAATTGTTCTAACTGATATAAATTGAGGACGTCGCTAGCAAAACAGTTCATGAAGAGAACAAGAACCATGTGAGTGTCACAAGTGATACAGAACAACCAGTGAAAGTGACAATCAGTGACCAGATTCCTAAACACTGGGTTGGTTGAATACACAACGCCTTACACTGCATATCGCAGGGTGCAATACAAACAAGATGGGCAACGAAAACAGGCATCGCAATTTTTTTGCAATTCCAATTCTTGTCCACACACAAAGAATTCGCCTAAAGATCAATCAGCCACATTCAATTCGTGTTGACACAAGAAACCGATGACAACAAGAAAAATAAAGGGATGTCATCTTCACAACATGCTATCCGTTACACGCTGTTATCAAACGACCAGAAAACTCAACTGTTCTTTCAGCATATTTGATAGACTTCTAAGTAAGTAGAAATAACCAGAGATGGCCACTTTCTACCGGAGCCTTAGTTATTTGATTGCGCGGTGGCCTGTAATGTAAACGTTTCTCAGGAATTTGCCTGCCGGCTTCTCTATATGATCCGTCTCACTGGTATCACGAAGTGTTCAACAAATGCTTGGCTTGTAACAACCTAAAACTGGTAGGAAATCTTCTACAACTTATAGGTTAGCTTTGTGACAGATTCTAAAAATTGGCAACCTGAAGGCACGCTTAGCCAAGGACCTACATAAAAACGTTCACTTTGAGTATATGTGCATATATACACACAACTAGTTATGATTCCAAACATGCTACCGTCGTGTGTTTCGAATATTCCCCATCCACTGATTGAACACGCATTGTTTACAATCAATAGCACAACAGTAGATTGCATCGCCGTTGGACCAAGAGGAAAAAGAACAGCCCTAGTTCGACTACAACGAATGGAGGGTTGAGAACTAATCTGAAGAATCATGACGTCCAAACTTGAACAATCAATACTAAGAAGCCTACACCTTACAGACAAACAACAGAGCTGTAAGTATAGCGACATCTGGAAGATGGTTTTACTGGCTCACTTCATTGAATCCAATTTGTTGACTTTTTATCTCCTTCGGTACTTTCTTTTCTCTTGGCTTATTGCAAGTTGTTGTGGCAAGCGGCGGTCTGAATCACAGTACCTTTTGGCCAAGCTCTTAATCGAATGAATGAATGAACTGATGGTTGGGAACAGCGGTGGTGCTGTTGTTTGATGGTTGATGGTTTTCGTATTGATATGTTCGCCGAGCTTGGCATTTAGGTTGCAAACGTTTCATCACCAGGCGAGGTGACATCATCAGTGCGTAAGTGTTTCAGCGTATATTTTAAATGTGAAGATTGATCGATGCCTGCTCTTATATAGGA
>QNGE01007719.1:9542-21185 GCA_008508345.1 Paragonimus westermani | reverse complement strand
CTTTCACTGCCACGCGTCATTAAATGCACTCACAGACAACTCGGTCATCGTTGCCCTTCTGAAGAAGGCTAGACACTCTGACATAGCATACTAGCTGGCAACTTGAATGCCCAACTTTGTCGTTCTACTCTAGAGGAGAAGCGGCCGGTAGGCATTTCAAATATGTGGGCACAAAGCACTGATAATGTTGAAAGACTGCTGCAGATGTGTGCTTCCAACGACCTCTACGTTTAGAGCGCTGCATTTCAACACAGGAAGAACCAGTGTTACAGATATCTTCCAGCACTTCTCAACCATGGACACAACAATATCACATGACAGTCAGTCATATGTGGCGCCACTCCGTTAAAGACTGTCGTGCATTTTGGGGATATCACCTAGACTGGGACCATACTGTTGTGTGTGCCGGGTGTTTCATCATTTGCCTAGAGGTCATACACTCGTAAATGCAAGACATTTAACTAGGAGTCGAGCGCAGAGAGCGCAAAAAATGCTTGCCAGGAAAACCTGGTGAACAAATTAACCAGTGTCAGTCGGGTGAGCAAACCTTACGAACACTGGGAAAAAAGTTGCAGAAGCTAAGAAAACATGCTGTGAAGAGGTATGTTCCGAACGAGGTGTTCAGGTGAGACGTAACTGGATTTCTGTCACGTTTATGAACCTTATGAACAAGCGTCGCTCGACTCCACTTTGCTCTGAATAGGATAACGACCGTCGAGAACTTAGACGCAACTAGACCAAGCGTATGCGCAAACACCGTGACCATTGCTTAATCAAACAGTCGAAAGAGAAGAAACGAGCATGAGAATAGCAGAAAACAACATTCCTTGATCTCTCATTGCACTGGCCGTCCAGTAGGTGTAAGTGAGACCGTGTGCGGAGAATATGGCTCACTTATCACCAGTCAACCGCGTCGATTGGACAGGTGGGCTGAACATTTTGGGAAAGAGTTCAACTGGCCTCAACCAGACCACGTGGGTGACGGACCCGAATGGTCAGTTACTGCGTTCCATACAGTCCCGCGTCCGAAGCAGAAATGACCACGGAGCTTAAGTTACTGGGGCTAATCAAGCCTCCTCAACCAAACCTGCTCTTTCCTTCTCTTTCCAAGAATGGTGGGGTGAGGTTGATAACGAATTCGACAAAACTTCTCTACATGATTCGGGAAACCGAAGAGGCACCTCGTGATCTGGGCTTACCAACGGGAATTCCGTTTTCAAAATTGGATCCGGAGTGTATGTGACAACCACAGAGGGATCAGCCTATGGTCTGATACGTCCAGTTTACTCTCAGACCTCGTTCTACGTCGGCTCACTGAGCTCACAGAAAGTCAGACGGGCGAAAAGCAGGGGGGATTCCGGTTCGATTCTCAATGCGTTCACAATTTTACCCCGCGACGGATCTTGGGGCATCGGCACTCGTATATGCAGCTGACGATCGTGGTCTTTTTAAACCCAAAAGCTGCCTCCAATTCAGTTGCTCGTAAACTTCTCTGGAACTGCGTCTTTCGCAAGGATTTCCAGGAGGATACGTGAATCTATTAAAATCATTGTATGCTCACTCCGCAAGTAGGGTGAGGGTTTACAGACAACTATCTCGGTCGTATAAAACATATCGAGGTGTTTTGTTAAAGGTGTCTAACCTCCCTCTTCCTGTTCACTTTCGTCACCGACGACATTCTGGAAGGTACGCTTGAGGAATCCGGCGAGCTTACTGTTGATCTTCCTAGAGCTAGGTTAACCGCCATATAGTGTGCGGATGACATTGTCCTACTGACATCTCCGCCGAAGACATGCAGACCATGCTGAACACCTGCAAAAGGTAAAATGCTTCTTGAGGATTAGGCATTCCCACTCGCACCTTCTTTACTGCAAACAACTTCCCTGAGAATGTGGACAGTTTCGCATATTTAGGTGGCACTATCCCGCCAGACTGTAATATTGCCGATGAGACATCAGAGAGGATAGCAAAGACATGAGCTGCTTTTGTCACCCTGTATCATCTCTGGCTTCAAAAAAATGCTCGGTTGTCACTAGAAAGAAGGCTATGTAATACCATCATCATCATAGACAGCAATACATCAGTGGTTCACACTAATGCTGAACTGCCACACAACCATGAATAAGAAGCAAACCCTATATAGGAAGTGATAGAAGGAAAAAAAAGAAGGGCACCGGAAGGGACTTAACTACTGAAAATAACCACGTCCAGATTCAAACATTCAACATCCAGGTGCCTACATCTTGCAAACAAACAACCGAGCTGTAAGTGAGAGTAAGGCGTCATTAATACCTGCGTGCATCCGGTTTTCCCGTATAGTTCGGAAATGTGGCCTGTTCGCAAATTAGATGTCAACAGACTTGCCGTGTTTGACTATCGGTGTGTCCGCCAACTAGACCATATTAATTGGACTGACCGAGTGAGCAACATGGTTGTTCGCGGGCGCGTATTCTGGAACGCTCGAGGTGCGCGAACAACTGGTCAACTAAACGCACTGCACAGCCTGTAATTATTGGGTCACGTACTCCGCGTTCCAGCTGAGAGTTTGCCGTGCCGGGCATTGCATTTTGAGACCACTGAGGGGTGGTCAGGCACCAGCGTGGTTATGGAATATGAAGACCCTAACTGTTACGTTGAGCAAAGTCCGTAGGTGTCGCTTGCCTAAGTGGAGTTCTCGCGATCACTCAAATCGCTGGTTAGAAACACTTTCCGAGATGGCGATGCGCCGCAGTCAATGGTGTGCCTGCATCTATACTATTTCCAGTTGTTTCGCTTATTCTTCCACTATGATTGTTACCATTATTACTACTACCTTTTCAGTAACACTTCTTTTATCTCAATACGTGCTTCATAGGTGTTGACAAATCTTGTCCTAATAGTAAGTATACTGCTATCCAGCAGAATGATGATTGAGTACTCAGAAATGTATACTTGGTTGGCAAAACAGGGACAGTAAGATATTTGTTGCTAACCATGCAGCGCAGAATGATGATGCCGCGAAACACCGTCTTCATGGCAGCCGGGTTCTCAACCGTCATAATGACCTGAATGGTTATTGTCGAGAAAACAATCTAAACTACCACTAATAAAAGCACACTTTAAACGTCCTCGGTAGGACACGTGGACATTGCTCTCTCATCACGTGAGGCAACCATCTCGCTCAGACGGTTTTGTCCATAAGCATGTACCTTCCATCAAGATTCGCCCCATGCTGAGTGAATGCCACTTGAAGCCAATTATTTCAGTTTGTAGGAAAGTCGAACAATATCACGTGAAACACAGTTAATGCCCAAGGTCATTAACGTGAAGTTACGGCTGAAATGACTCGTTACAAATTGGCTAAACACCGACGTAAACGTAGTCAGCAAACCGATTTTGGTTGGCTACTTGGGGCAAACAGGTTCGGATGGCGATTTGCCGGAGTAGTGAGGAATTTACAAATTACCAGCTGAAAACCATTATGTACATCTGAATCTGCCCTGGAGATAGAGAAAAGAAATAGGTGGACAATTTCAGTTTCGGAAGTCCAGCCATAATAAGATGGAAAATGAGAAGTCGTTAGGGAAAAGCGGAAAAAAGATAAAGTAAACCACCGTTAATCAACCACACTACAACCTTACTTCAGTGTGTGGCAAAAAGGAGTAGTCAGAAGTCATGTACCTTCGCCCTATCACAATGGTTCTGATGGCTGAGCCACCTACAGACTCGGAGTGGTATTTTAATTATGTGCATCAAGTCAGCGTTCGATTCCATTAACCACTGACGCTGTTAGGGCGGACCTAGGCACCAGCAGTTTCTTATGCAAAACGAACGACTCGGCTTGAGCCTTAGCTAATTGCCTTGTAGGTGGGTACCTGGAGAGAACAAGATCATATTTCGAAATCGGCGACAGGGGGATCACACATACTAAGATTCAGTGTTATCTGGCAGATTGACGGTGCACTGAGAACCATCTTAGTTAACACAGTCGATCTAGGAAAGGTGGTGAAAGAAAAGTCATTATACGTTGGCACAGAGAACGATGTCATCCACCAGATAAAGATAAGATCCGATAACAAATTCAAGTTAAGGACCCACCACAGAATTGAGCACGAACGACAGGCTAAACCACTGAAAAGATTTAAACGGTCTGGCATATAAGTTGGGGAATAAATTCCAGTCCATAGCCAATGATCAACGAATGAGACAGACAGAGGTCCTTTGAAACAATCACTCTTATGGCTTGTTCAAGTGGGAGTGACACCAGTTCCTCGTCCCTAACAAGGTATTCAGTGCAACCTAAATAAAACAGATGGATAACTTCATATTTAGTCGTGCATAACGCAAGATGGTGACCTTTAGCACGACGGGGTAGCATGCTTATCGATCCCTGTTATACTATCCACCATGTGCAAATCTTTGGTGTCAATTGCATGTAGTATAAATGAATGTACATATAGCGTGCACAGTGCAGGCATACTGCAGATATATACTACACATTAGTACAATGGTTATAGGAAGAACTGATGCCGAGCTTGAAACCACTGTCTACCGTAAACCTCAACCTGGTCATTCTCAAGCTCAACAGCAACCATCTGACCTGCTACCTTGAAAACGTTGTTCCGACGTTCATCATCATCATAATCATAGACAGCAATACATCAGTGGTTCATACTAATGCTTAACTGTCACACAACCATGAAGAAAAAGCAAACCCTACATAGGAAGAGAGAGAAAGAAAAGAAAGGGGACCGGAAGTGACCTAACTACTGAAAACAACCACGTCCAGATTCAAACATTCAACATCAAGGTGTCTACACATTGCAAACAAACAACCGAGCTGCAAGTGAGAGTAAGGCGTCATCAACAAGACAGCTTCCTTATGGCTTTCACTGCCACGCGTCATTAAATGCACTCANTTCACGCCACTGAGCTCGATTAGCCGCCATCTCATCTAGAGTCTCCAGCCACCGACTCTATGAGTCGCGAGAGCCCCAGCCCGGGAGACGAACACGATCTTGTTATAACGCGAAACGACCGAGCGGATGCAATTGAGCTGGAACGATTCCTACGAAGCGATGACATTGTACGCGCTGTTTTACCCCGAAGAGCTGATCACCAAGCAGACTACGAAGAAAAAAACACTGGTCCCCAGAAAGAGAGCGTTTACTGTCTCAGTCCGAAAATGCAGCTATTGCTTTTTTATAGCTCGTCAAGCGACCGGGTGAATAACAGGCGAATTAGCGTCCAGTATGTAAATCGGCGCCAGAAATTAAAAAATGACGGTGCATTAGAGGAATTCGGATTTACAAAAGTGGTAAATGTTCATTACCGGTTAAGTGGACAGTTTTTGGGGGTATGTAACATTCCCAACACTTCCTCTTTTTAAAATATCAGTATCGGGGGTTCTCGGGATTCAACTGGAAGCGCACGGTAGGTTTTCTCTCGCGGCCGGACCGCCGTCTGGGTGTTGGGGATCTGTCGACAATGTTCTGCTGTTGAGTCGCTGCATGTGATGCACTCCACGAAATCGATGCTTTAACTGGAACGTTGAATGTATCCGAAAGTATGTCGAGTGGGACCTCTCTTTCATTGCTGCATTCTTCGGAGGTACTCCTCGATCGTAATTGGTTTTTGTGTCGCGACCAAGTCTCATTCACAACAGCAACATCAAACATGACGCTTCCCTTTTTGTTCGCGATGCGGCCAGGTTTCATCATTCGCTCGGTAATCTCTGGCGTACACGGCTGACCTCATTTCGAATATAGACCCATGCTTCGCCAGTGGCGTCTCCTGATAAGCCGTGGTTCTCAGCGGCATGGCGTGGGGCATTGTAATAAGTTTTCGGCCCATGAGTGCTTCTGTGGGAGACAGCTGATTTGTGTGGCACAGTTGAGAGTGGTTCTGTAGGCAATCAAGGACTTTCGGAGGATCTCTTCCGAAGTTCCCTCTCCCCGTGACTTGAGAAGCGCTCGCATGAAAGTATCTACGAATCGTACAGCCTGACCGTTGGACTGGGGATGGTAGGGTGGAGAACGTATGTGACAAATGGCATTGAGCGTGCAAAAATTCTGGAACTCACGTGACGTAAACTGTCTGATACGATGGTCTCTGGGAGTCCATGTTGGCAAAATATCCTCTCCAACACCTGCAAGGTCTTCGATGTGGTCGGGGGAGATACAGCGGCAATCTGCGGCTATTTGGAGTAGGCATCCACGAGAACCAGATAATGTATTCCGTTGATGGGACCGGCGTAATCGACGTGTAGACGAGACCAGGGTTTGTCGGGTTGCGGCCAGGGTGCCGCTGCCAAGCGAGTGGGGTTGGGCTGCTTGTTGATCGGACAAAGCGCGACTCACGTGATTACAGATTGTGTTGATGGGAGTATCCGCCAAACGCAGTCGATCAAACCAGTCGAGGTCAAGTAGGTTGAGTTTTGATGTTGTCAAGAATCAGGTCCCGTGAAATGAAACGCAGCGATGCAGCTGACCCGTGAGTGGAATGTGACCATCACATGCACTGATGGCGATCTGTTTCGCCTCTTGTGCCGGAGGTTGTCCGAGCGTGTGCCAAAGTTTCTCCGAAATGATAGTTATGTCGGATGCAGTGTCTAACTATAACCGGACTGGCTGACCATTGATATGAAGGGTTATGAACTTACGTCTGCTTGGGGCGTTGATTTGGAAGATTGCCATCAAGATCTTTTTGTTGCCGACTGTTGTGGGTCGTGAGTTGGCTCGCGACTTCGATCTGGATCTTGAACCAGTACGTTGCTGACCTGAATGACAATATCCTTCTTTATGACCGATTGAATTGCATTGTCGACATCTGTGTTGTTTGAATGGGCGGAACCTGACGAAGTGCCAGGCCCCACAGTGCCAACATGCTGCCGGAGGCTTCTTCCCAGTTCTCCGGCCGTTCGGGCCAGATGGTGTATTGTGTGACGGGCCGGGATTGCGCAATTTGGCAGTAGAAGGATGTTGAATCGCATGAACTTCGGTACCACCTTGGTCCCCAGACTGGACCAGAGTGGTGTCATGCTTCAAGTTTACTAGTCGTTGGTACTCTGCAGGCATGTCTTTCAAGGTTGGATTGGGTTCCTGTTCCAAACGGTTCAGCAACCGGGTACGTGTCAGCCAACCGTGGAGACTGCATATCAGAATCAGCGACTTGAATTGATTGTCCGTCAGTGACTTTAACTTGAAGCGTTCACATTCACGATTTACCAGTCCAACATGCTCCACGAAGTCAGCAGAATCTTTCATTGCCAGCTTGAGACATCTGTAACGAATACTGAACGAAGAAGATTGATCACCGAACAGATGACTAAGCGATATGATAGTATCCGCGAAATTGCGGTCTCGAGGTTTATCAGGCAGAATACTGTTGCAATACTTGTCTAATTCAGCTTCACCGAGCTTAAAATGTAGCTGTCTGACTTTCCACTCATCGTCGTGGCCAACGAAATCAACCGTAAATAAATCCTCATAACGCCTGAACCAAGTGTCAAATGTAACATTTGAATCAGTATCGTAATGGAACTCCGATATACTGTTGCACAAGGCATCAATCGACGGTGCGTTCATAGCTGTAGGTTGTGGGGAGGTTTCCTTGAACTTCGTAAGTATCTCTATCGGTTTAAGCTGCTACTCCAATAACAATCCCAACTTGGATGGGTCCATAATAAACCAACAAACGTCGCCAAAAATGTTATAACGCGGAACGACCGAGCGGATGCAATTGAGCTGGAACGACTCCTACGATTACGATTTGCTATACTATTAGGACGTCTGGGGTGAGAACTGCTCAGCTTGCTTTCTTGGATAGTTTGATGCTTACGCCATGAGGCTGACCAGAAGGAACTGTGGCTTGGGCCGCCGCGCACCTCAACAGTGACGTGCAGTATTCTGGAAGGAAACGTTACTAAGAAGGTCAACAAATATTAAAGAAGACTAGGCGGAAAAACTAGAAATGGTATGGATACAGGTACGCCATTGACTGCGACACATCGCCATCTCGGATAGCGTCTCTAACCAGCGGTTTGAGTGATCACGAGGATCTCATCCAGGCAGGCGATACCTGCCCACTTTGCTCAATGGAGCTGTCAATGTCTTCATAATTCGTGACCACGCTGTTGCTTGACCACCACGCGGTTTTACCCAACTGTTGGTGGCCTCAGTATATAATGCCCGGTACGGTGAACACCCAGTTGGCATACGGAGCACGTGACCCCACCATCGCAAGCTGTGCAACGTAATTAGTTGACCAATTGATCGCGCATCCCGAGCGTTCTGGAACACGCACCAGCGAACCGCCACATTGCTCACACAATCAGTCCACTTAAGGTGGGCCAACTGGCGGAGACAACGACGGTCAAACACAGCAAGTCTGTTGATATCTTCCTGACGGTATATTCAGTTTTTCAACAGCCAGGCATTGTTGTCGGTGGAGTTGTTGTCAAACAAAATTAAGAAAAAAAAGCAACGTATGAAGGCATGGTGTGAATTCAAGTATTTACGTCAATAAGAACGAGTCTTGAATGGCGCCCCGAATCATTAACTGATATCCATGTAGTCTACCTGAGAACAAGTCTGATTCGGAAAAGGAGGCACTAAGTATAACAATGACAAGCACGATGTCTACAACTAGTGTTGGCTAAAAATAGCCTATGCTCAGCGCACAGTTGCAACAGCTGTCCACCACTGTCCGAACAGTTAGATACTATCCGAAACTCACCACCTGAACGAGACTCAGCCTCACCATGATGGCTGATAGGGACGTTCATATTTTCGGCCAGCATGACTACATCTTAACCACGTGCCGATCGAACGACAGCGGTCAGATCCGAGCAAAAGGCGTCCTTGAAACCGACATCATTGCAGTCAGCTGGAGCATAAACAGATACGATAAGAAGATTTATGACGATTTTGCGTCTAGACCTCGTCTTAACAGAACCTGCCAAGCAGACAGCAGTCTACTGCTAACAGTAATCCAATGCCAATGAGGTTGCTACCGTCATGTAGTGGGCTATACTTACTCCAGCCTGACCGGTAGCGACGGCCGTGGAATCCCCAGAAGTCTTTGAAGTGTAACATACGTCGACACACAACGAGTCTAACTTTCGTGCAACAGTTACCTGTTGATATATCTCTTTTGGAGTGCGAACGTTGAAAGTACCCACAGTAATTCGCATTCTAGACCTAAGCAAGGGATGAGGAGGGGACCCGCAGAGCAATTACTAGAAGTGGGGAACAGAAGTCTGACTCCTGGATTTGATAAAACATTAGAGGAGGGGTCGGTAGTAGCATGTTTTCGCCTACCCACTCTGCTGTATGCAGCAAATCGAGCGACCTGGTTTATAATTGAAAACGGCAGCAGCACGGAGTTACAGGTGTTGTTAAATGTTGACTGGAATGAACAAGGTAAGTTAAATCGCGATCGCCTAATCCGACAGAGTTGTACTTCGTCATCGCTTTCCTCAGGAAGGACTGTCCAGCATGCACAGTATAGTCACAATGAACAACAGGTTTGTTTTAGCGACCAAGCCTGTACTTTGTTTATCACCCAAACCACACAGACATGAGCTACTAACACAAAAACGACGCACTGGGACAAGTCCTGAATCAATCGTTCATCTGTCTGCGAAACGGATGATCCCATGCTCAAATGGCTGGCGCATACTAATGTGTAAGAACTGAATCAAATGACTAAATGAGTCGAGCTGGTCACGGTAAATCCATTAATGCAACTTAGAAAATAATTTTCTATCCTTTAAATGAAATCCTCAATATACATGGAGTCAGGGACCTTTTAAGCAAAATATCCGGCGGAAAGCAAATTGTTTGGAGACTTCCATGAAATACAAGACCTAAAGGAAAGCTTTTGATAGGCTTTTCCAGTTGCATTGCTAATGCGACATCTTCAGTTCCTACTGTTTGCGGTGGCTCTGTAATGAAGGTGCCAACTACCGATCACATTGCTGCAGTTTTGAACTCCGAATGCTGCAAATGCTTCTATCCATGCTTGAACAATCTGACAATAAATAGCAGCCAGCGTGTAGAACCTAAACGGTTCTCTTCAAGTATGCGTCAAACACTTTGCTTAGCATTCCAGTACCCACACCTATGTCGATTCGTAACATTACTAGGGTAACAGTTCTCTATGCTCCAATGGTCTGCAGGAGTGACAAAAGCCAAACAGCACCTGAGCATTAATGCCACTAAAAGTGGCTTATGTTGTATCAGCTGTGGTACAACCCACAAACCTTGTGTTCAGTGTAAACCCGAAGTAATAGGACCGAGAGATGTGTGAACAGAGGCCCCCGCAACCCATCCGGCTAATGCTGGGGTAGTGTAAAAATGACTCATATATCGCAAAAACGAGAAACAGAAAAATTCTCTAGAAATAAGTTTTAAGGCAGAAATATAAACAGTTAATCGGACGGTTCGGAGCGATCTAAGCGTGCCGCCCGAGTTGCTGAACGTACATTTCTTCGTCAGCGAATCGACAACTGTTCTGTCCGACTAGTACGGATTCGAAGGGATATCCAACAATTAGACGATCATTTGGAATCCTTGCTACCTTCTGATACACTTTCAGTGATCCGGGACGTCGTGAGACAACGAGCCCTCCATCAGAACGATACAGTAAAGAGAACAAAAAAAGTTTGACAAACTCCTTTCGTTGGTTAAACAAACAAGCGACTGTTCAACATCAGCCACATGAGATACGATCATCCTACCCGTAATAAATCTGTCAGATCGTGCACTGTCAGAAGTCGAAAATAAACTGTTGAACAAGGGGTTGAATTTCGAAGTCAGCCCTAGACCTCTAAATGCACTGGAAGTGATTCCGGCAGTGGAGGATCAACTGAAGTTGTAACCAATCGATGATGCGAACAGAGCTCGGGCACAGGTCGCCAGGATCATAAACAATCAGAAACCCCAACCAAGTAACCTGAGTACCAAGGAGCGAGATGCACTCAGAAAGTTGCAGTATGATCAGTCAATAATTATCACAAAAGCAGAAAAAGGGAATCAAGTGGTCATCCTGAACAAAGTAGATTATGAACGCAAAGCAGTTGACCACATTTCCGATGGTCCGTACATCATGATTCCGGTAGAAAAACAGCGCTCCACATTGAACAAATCAAAAGCTTCAACAGCAACTTTACTCCGAAAGATGAAAGTCAGTCTGGTTAAGTCGCTCTGGTTTACCCTTTATCCAAAAACAGCATTAGCTTCGAGGTTTTACGGTTTACCGAAAATACATAAACCTGGGATACCACTGCGGCCACTTGTTGACTATACAGAAACCCCAACATATATGCCCTAGCTAAGTTTTTGTCTCGTATTCTTAAACCTCTTGAACAGTACACAGAACATTCTATTCGGAATTCCACACAAGTGGTTACCAAGCTGAGGGAACTTAGTTTAGGCCCGGATGAATATCTGGTCATCATCATCATCATCATCATCATAGACAGCAATACATCAGTGGTTAACACTAATGCTTAACTGCCACACAACCATGAAGAAACAGCAAACCCTATATAGAAAGAGAGAAGGAAAAAGAAGGGGGCGGGAAGGGACCTGACTACTGAAAATGACTACGTCCCTATTCAAACATTCAGCATCAAGGTGCCTACACCTTGCAAACAACACA
>QNGE01007718.1:0-21197 GCA_008508345.1 Paragonimus westermani | reverse complement strand
CATGGCTGAAAAAGAGCAACAGAAGTGGTCCTCATTTACGACGCCCGCTCTTCTGAGGTTATCAACTTGCACGGTCCCAAAGAATGGCCGCCGCTGAAAAGTAGCCATGTGAACAAAACAAGTAAAGCCCGCATGACGCTCGCGGTTAACAACAGTTTTTCATCGGTTAAGCCACTCATAACCGATCAGCAGATTGTGCAGTTGCTCCAAAACGATTGCCGACGATATAGATTAAAAATGGTGTTCAGGGGGTAACCTGACCTGGTGAACCAATCCAGGTTCTGTAAGTACTGTATTGACTTCTGCTGAGTAACCGTCTGGTGTGTTGGAGTACACCTATCTGCCACGTTATTCATCGAAATCGGAATCGCCACGATAATTTGTTCAAACATCACATTATTCAAAATTTGATGGGACTTCTGGAGTGTCTTGACTTTGTGGAGTACTGCTGTAATGTTTAACTCAGGCTGTTGCGAAAACAACAGGAGAGTTAAACGGGAATTGTATGTAGGTCGTCAATATACACCAAACATTGGCTGCACACGCATGGGTGCAGATGACAGAAAATGACACTGATGTAAACAAGCATGAAACACGAGGGTATGCGAAGAGTATATATTTTAGTGTGGGTTCGAAACGTCATAATAAACCGTTCACCATGCAATGTCCCTTTTACGTATATACCCATGATTTTGCCTGATAACGGATCCTGGTGGGAATTTGAAATGTCACAATAAATACTCACCATTCGACGTTCGATTTTTACACTTAACGATACACGAACGTAGAAAAGAACAAAGATGCGAGGAAGAGAAAAACACTAGGTTGGTGCACACAGATTCGTGACATGATCGTGGATGACTTCTATTCTCCGCTGTATCAGAAGGGAAACCGGAAACGCCCCAATGAGGACAACTTTACTATCAACACCATCGTATCCTGAACCCAAATTGTACGTTGGTCATCAGGCCACTGTTCTCAGCGAAACCCAACGCTCGCAAAGGCGTGGCGAGATGAGAGTCGACAATCGTGAGACGTGTCTAAGTTAACGAGTCGATTATACCCGGGGGTTGACAGTCTGTTAGTCCTGGAGACGACGGTAGTCTTGAAAGAACACTTCACAATCGGAGAGCGCAACATAATAAACTGAGGTCTTTAACCCGTTTAAGATGTTGTGAACTCTCTGCCAACACACACTGGAACAACCTCCTCTGCATACTCTGTTTCGAAGTCGAGTGCCTGAGAGCATCTCCATACCATCAAAATCGCGGTCTGTCAGAACGCACGTTATCGCACCGAAGAAAATGACAAGTCGTTGTGGCTTCAGAATATCTGATTGAGACTGCCGTTCACTCAAAGTCAGTCTGGTCGGTCTTCAGCGGTCACAGAGGATTAATTTCTCTGAACAATGGTCCTGGATTTAGAACTCGGTTACGATCTGACAATTCTGTGGTCGAATAGATGCTCAAACATCGTGACCATAAGGCACGAATACAGTCACTACTGAACGACTATCGAATTCCGTCTGGAAAGTTCGGCGGACAAATTAAAGCACATAGTGATAGAGAAGTAAATGTACTGCTAGGGATCTACCTCCTCGAGCAAGCAACGCAATCAAATACACGCACATAAACAAGCGTTTCATAGCCGTTTGATTTGCCTAGACTCCATGAGGTTTGTGTACCTCTGAAGTCAACAGTATCCACGCTTCATCTAGAACGCAAGTTGGTACAATGAATGAACTGACAGAGGAAGTAAAATGTAGATGGGAAAACTGCGGAATAGGTTTGATTTGGTAGGATTGCCTGAAAGACTGAACTGTGGCCACAAACAAAAGTGAGTGTGCGTACCGCGTCACAGTACCCGATGCAGATGGTATAACCTGTCAACTTATCAATTCAAAGCTACCGAACATAAGACCGCGATTCGCGATAGGGCTCCAACCGAATACCATGCTCGGAATAAATGGAAACCCCACTGTGACAGCGTTGTCATAGGTGACCTACGTGACCCTTCGTCAACCAAAACTTTCGCTGACTCTCTCCAGCATAATGCAAATGTCATCATAAGTCGAGCACACCTCTACCGGTTGCGGCGGCCAAATCCTGCTATCTACCGACAATAGAAGAGAATAACAAACGAAGTCGACTCGAGCACAACGACATCCCGGCGGTCCTAGACATTCAAGTGCTGTGTGGCAACAAAGGTGTCATATTACGACGGATCTACTGAAAACGAAGAGGATCCGACTTTTTGTTTTTCGCCGATGCAGGTAATGCGCGAGGTAGTGAGACCCACGTTTGGCCACTCTGAATGAGTTTGCTCTACTGAAAGTTAGTTGGAAATAGCTATCCATTTGTTAAAAAAAATTTCGACGAAAGCTGGCCACTGTGTTGCCTTCAGCAGCCCCGAAAATGATACACAGGGATAAAATCATTTCGTTGAGAGTTCGTCACATGGCAGTTACGAAAAGCACGTCCTACAACACAAATGGTCATCCTGTTTACCACTATTCCAACCCCAGCCCCCTTGAAAACACCCCCTACTATCGAAAATCAAATCTTACATTGCAACTGAATAGTCGTTAAAAAGTGCCGCAAATGCGTTGCTTCGTAGTGCCCATCAAATTTTGCTATCCAGACCTTCAGACAGCAGAGTATTTGACAAGATGTAAAGGTATGTGCGCAACGAATAGACAGTCCCAACCTTCCGATCTCTTTCCTTAAATAAATTCACCATTCTTTTCACAGTGCGTTGTCCACTTTTTGTCCAATTATATGGCGCTTGGACGCTATGTCCAGTCAGGCGGAGAGGTCAGACACGGCGGACTTGTGTAAAAAGCGGCTAAACGAACAATGAATAGGTAAACAAGACGATCGATGGTGAAGTGTAAGCAGGGGAAAATGCAACGAATCGGGAGCGATGGATAAAACCTTCGTATCGGACCAGAACTGGACACCTGGTGTTCATTAATCCTAATCGACTGTTACGCACACTAGTGTGCATGTGCACGTACTGCCCGCGGAGAATGATTTGAAAGTCAACCGTTAGCTTGGTTATTCAAGGGTATAGGGGATAAAACAAGAAAAGAGTACAATACAGGATAAGCGGATAAAAAAAAGTTGGCGCATTCTGGTTTCTACAATTTTCCCCGCAGATGCCACTGACTGGCAGTCCGTCACATCTAAAAGCGGCCGCACTGCGAAATTTTAGGCCTCAATCAGTCGATGAAGTTTCGACGTCAGTTACTTCAGGCCTTGATATCACTTTATCGTGACCGCCATGTCGCCTTCAACGGTGCATCCTGCGCCCACAAAAAGTCATGGACAAGTCAAGCGGTAGAGTGGCACATGGACCCGAACCTACGAAATCAACAGCGAGGCCGCGTCAACTAGGGAGATGGTCAAATTGCTATGCTCGATTATCCGTTATCTGATGTCCACTGGCCATATGGCAAACGAACCATGTAGTATTAATCATGTGCAAGTAGCGTCTTTCAAAGACAGAAATCCGGCGAACTCCTAAACCCTGATAAGCCAGGTTTTGAAATTATACAGCAGAAGAAAATGCTGGGTACACAGCCCTTTCCCCGAAAAGGCCCGTGCTGGAAAACACAACCCTAAAATTCGGAATGCGACTGTTCACCGTTTCAGTCATACTTCCACCAACACTCGTATAACTATGGCTGGATGTACCTTCCTTTGAACTGTACTCGCAGGAACAACCGCCTTGGATGCCAGTGATCTCTACAGTAGTTCAGGAAGTACCATATAATACAATGTGTCAAAAAGATAGAACATCGGATAAAACGGCAGAAGTTTAAAGATATCTTCCGGATGCGGGATTACCACCGACCGCGATATACTGCCACACGACAATGTTCATCCACTGGTGTGAATGAACGCACGCTCCACAACTAGGCAGGCAGCACTGCTCAAAATTGCCCAGCGAAGCGGTCACAAATGAATATTTAAGAGTGAACCAGTACACAAGTCCACACTGATCTCGACACAGCCGGCCAACACCGATGTCATCAATCGGTCTAAAGCCCGCGAGTTAGTGTGGGTTAGAGCGGTGTCTTCAACATCATCCTAATCACAAAGGCAGTTTGATACCAACGATATGTTCAATCGCTGGGGATACATAGGCCTCAGTGAGTGGTATAATAAACATGGCAACTAACCGACTGCTGTGCGCTTTGCCTATAGTACAGACGATTCACACAAAATGCGAATTGGTCAAATGCTGACGGTGTGCAAAAATCAAGCTGTAGCAAAACAAGGGTAGTAACTTGGATTTTTTCCTAAGAGAGCTGGGACTGGACGCAGACTGGAAATGTCAAGGGAGAGCGGCCAACCACTAATGAATTGCTGTTTATGATGACGGAAACGTCCATCGTCATCATCGTAGACAGCAATACACTAGTGGTTCACACTAATGCTTAACTGCCACACAATCATGCAAAAAAGCAAACCCTATATAGGAAGTGAGAGAGAGAAAATAAGGGGACGGGAAGGGACTTAACTACCGAAAATAACTGTCTATATTCAAACATTCAACATCAGGGTGCCTACACCTTGCAAACAAACTACCGAGCTGCAAGTGAGAATCGTCCAGTTACATGGATATCGCCACCAAAACAGAGTTGTCTGAGAAGTAGGAAACAATAATGAAGTGGGTAAGTGGAAGGTATGATCAACTGAACCGGAGACCCCACCTTCGGTTGGCATATCAACACTACTGTGTGTGTGTAGGGACAAGGTACCTTAAAACTGAAGCTTGCACCGTTAAGTATCCAGTATTTGGGTAAGATGGTTGTCCTCTCCTGAACCAAGCGTGGAATGTTACTCTGCCAATTAAGGACGATCGATCACCCTCGTTACTTAACATCATAGGCAGCAACACATCAGTGCTTCCCAGTAGTGCTTAGCAGCCATGTAACCATGAAGTAAAAAGCAGCTACGTCTATATCCAAACACTTAACATCAAGGTACCTACACTTTGAAAACAAACAAAAGAGCTATAAGTGATAGTAAGGCGTCACCAACAATAGTTTCACTCCGGCTCTTATCGCCTAGCGGTATTGAGTACACTTTTCAGACAACTCGGCCAAACGACACTCATGCCACTAGCCCGATTAACCACCGTCTCACCTAACGTCTCCAGCCACTGACTCTGAGTATCTACACCATCAGCCCGGAGGTTGAACCCGATCTACAGTGGTCAACGCTTCGATGAACGAGTTTTTTTTCTACGCCGTCATTATTTGTACGACGAAGCTACTTTTTACAAATGCGGATACAATCGGTAAAAAACAGGCGCATTGTAAGTATCAATGACGAAATGAACTCCGAGACTTTAAGTTGTAAACGGTATGCACTCTAGACAGCGGAACAAACATCACCCGGAAACGACTACCGGACAATTCCGAATGAGATTAGTAAACCAGACAGAAAACTGGCGATGGAGCGAGCTATGGGGGAAACAGATCGGCCACTACCCAAGGATATTTGTATAAAAAGTCGACACGAAACCAAAAGAAATAAAGAACTGGGCTCTGGGTAATAATGTGAATGGTCGCGATTATTTGAAAATCACCGTAGCAGCACACTTCTGCGGAAGAGTTCACAACAGACGTTAGTTCGTCAGAAACAGGGTACAGTAAGAAAACAGACTTCATCCTTACTGCGAAAGACCGAAGGTAATTCCAAATAAAGTGAAGACTGAAGCCACCTCTTTACGTTTGCCTGACGGCATACACAATACCAAACAGCTCCTAGAAACAGTAAGACAGATATACTCACAGCTGTACAAGAGAAGTATTAAAAGAAAGTGGGTATTACCGCCGCAATTGGTGTCACCGAACTGCAGTCGCACTAACAAAACAGGAATTACGGTGACTCATGTCCACACCTGTATGTCAAATCGCAACGAACCATGCTGGTACGAGTCCAAAGCTAGATGACAACAAACAGCGAAAAAGTGACGAGCCTGTCTACTGGAATCCCAAAAACGCAAAATCAAAACGAAGTTATGCATCCGAAAGAGAATCCTCTATATTTTCAATTTGACATCAATTACGATCGTAGAAATTTCTGAAATAAATTAGAAAATGACCATCGTTTCCTCCACTTACTGAGGTAGCATTCCAGCCTTTATTGCCAAGTGATTGACGCAGTCATCGCTTTCACCCTAAGTTACGTGTCAAGAAAGGACGTGTTGAACAAACCATCGATCGAACATTCCCGGCAATATCGTATGACTTAACAATATTGGTCATTCTACCGGTGTTAGGGTCCAGCTCCACCAAACGCAACTGGATGGAGGCGTGATCCTTTGCGCCAATTAACTGATTTGTCACGGCACACCGCCTAGGTATATAGATATCCACGAATTTACCCGCGTCGTTCTGCATCTTGGAACCACGCGAGACGACCCGAACTACCCGCCTTAATAACACTAATCGCCTGAACAAGTATGTGGCGGAATTTCTGCTCAAAATCGGTCGTCACTTGAACGTTTTATTTCACGAACCAACTCTGCAAGATTCCTTCAATTTACCTTTTGAATCCAGTGCTTTTGACGCGGAAGGTTTGAATCTTCAGTCAGTAATTTTTCATATAAGCCAGTATGTAGGTTACCCTATGAAGCCCGTGGCACCAACATTTCTGCTGTCACATGTCCCCCTCACGGTTGCACGTCTAATACGTCTTTAATTACTGTTTTCGTTGAGGTTTCATCGACATGTCTATGACTTACAGAGAGCCTGCTTATCGGTACTGCAGCAGGAGAAAAAATCCGGCTGATCATCTCCAGAATCGTTGCAGAGATAGTGACAACTAAGTACCAGCAGTGCGCTGATCAGTAAGTAGATTGATGTAGGTGTGTGGTGCGTTGAGCGCACGTGCAGATGACGTACTTGAATATAAGAAAGGTTAGGTGTGTAAAATAAACAAAGAATTGGTGTACAGAATAATACACAGTCAACATGGTTTTAAGAATCTTTCATAGTGGTAGAACTACCGCAGTTAGTCGTATACTCAGCGCACAGCGCGCCATCCAGTTTGCGAAAGTGATAAACGAATTCATATAGCTGCTGATGCAGGTTTCGAAGAAGACATGTGCGTGTCGTTTAGTCGTTCGGTCGTTTGCAGTTATCTATCTGTTAAAGTAACGGCATTTGTTAAGTGTGTGGCGACTGTCGTGTGCCTGGGAAAGAGTTAGTGGCCGTGCCTCATGCTTTTATTTACACCTTTCTTGATGATTGCCCTTCCTACGTTGGAAGTCTTCTTGAGAGCCCTCCCTGAAGAGGCAAACGGAGTCACTTGAATCACGTGTGCAACAGATTATTTCTCTGATAATCTTTGATCTCCATACAATACTGAAGTTTGATGTCGTTTGCTTCTCAGAGATTGTCCACATGCAGTCAGTGATTCCTCACATTCCATAGCTGAACACTTGTTTGTGTATATCTTGGTTTCATGTGCATCTTGTCGCCTCGCCCTTACGTGACTTGTATTTGGTCGTGTACACGTCAACCGTTGACCTCAAGCCTTGTAAACTTGGTGGATTCAGCATCAAGGTTTTTTATTTTCTCTCACTTAGTTCTCAACCATTTCCTTACACCTCCACGCATTACTAATAAGAAACTTCACTTACGACTCTCCTTTTGGGTCGGAATCAGTTTCTCAGTGTGCAGAGAGTTTGTAGACGCTCGCTGTGTCACAAACGTGATTATTCTAGATCCAGCCTATTGACAGAGATTATCAGTAGACTGACCCTAGCCCCAGCGCTCGCCAGACTTTCGGCACTAACCGTGCCTGACAACTTCTTTTGAAAGCCAGTTGAATATATCCGTCAACTGGTCAAAGATTATCGGGTTCCAGTTCGCAGTGACCGAGCGGATCGGATTTAATGCGGCGAATGAACGCGTTCTTTTAGTTGCCAGTCGTCTGAATATTCCCCAAGGACAACTGTACCGTTGGGCTCGCCCCCTATATCTCGGTCTGCGGAGGATATATCCGTTCCCGCTTCTATTGACCGACTGTTAACCCCCAGGTTATCTGGATAAGGGAGAATAGTTGAACCTCGTTGAATGTCTAGCACTCTTACCTTCGTTCTTTTCTTGTCCAGGCCTTCTCATTCTAAAGGTTTCCTTTGATCTTCTCAGGGACACGTCTGGGAATGATAAACTGTCCGGTGTTGCGTGCTGCTGTGGTATGTTGGGGGCCATTAAAGCCAAGTGGGAAACGTGCTCTGGATTAGACATAGGGACGGTGGTAGCCTCACCAAAGAAGACGGAGTGTATATGCAAACTCCCCAACCTATGCTGGTGATGGGTGATATCCTTCTCGAACAGCGGATGTGACGTAATGAGCAGAAGCTATAGTCTGTCAGGGTTCAGTTGGATTTTCACAGAAAGCTGAAGAAGAATTTCGTTTTTGGTAAGATCAAAAGGTTGTCCGGGGGACGATTAGACCTTGATACAGCTTCATGCTTATAGATTTCAAGTTAACCTGCTTAGGACAGTGTACGTAAACTAGTTACGGGCGTGAGCCAAAAATCATTCTTCAACTGTTCGAAGGGTCACTTTAGAAATCCCACAGCTTAGTGTAAATGCTTAATGTGGTTAGCAAAGTGAATGACGAAGAACAAAAGTTGCCCTCCCTGACTTTTTTGCTGAAGTTGAGCCGATGCATTTAACCAGCATTGCGTATTGATGTTGCCGAAGTAGGGTATACTCAAGCAATCCAGACAACGGTTAGCCCTCACGAAATTATTCAAACTGTCATCAGGGGCGTGTTCGACATCTATAGGCTTGTCATGGGTGACCTGCGACGTTGAGCTATTCAGATGAAGGGATGCCAGTTGACGTTTTCCAATCGGATCATCTGTCTGAGTTAAACTGCGTAACCAGCCTTTGCCACAACGCACGAAGACTTCCTCGCCCCATGCAAGAGGAATGGGCAGGGAGAGCTGACCGTGTCAAAAACCCTGGTCGAGTGCACTCTTTTAACGACTAGTGTGAGTTTATGGAAAGAACTCTATTCTCCACCAGGCTAATTCGTGCTTGCGGATGAGTGTTTATAATCCTCGCACAAAGTCATTGCACTGGAGTTTATAAATGACGTTTCTTCTGTCAGCGGGTTTGAGCTATTTCCTTAGACTTGATAGTACCTTCGTAATGTTGCCGTTGGCTCCCTTGATAACGTGGCATAGTGTGGTCTCAGAAGTCCTGCGGTCATTTTCGATACAGATTTCTCATATGGTAGTACAATTTATTTTTTCTCATGGCTCGACAGCGTTTGAATCTCTTGCTTCCTGCAGTAATCTCAGCCGGGTGAAATTTTGTGGTTATCCCTTGCGAAGAAATACTCGGCACGAGTAGTCTTCTTCAGTATTTCGGAGCTCTGTGGTGCTGCATTGTGTTTCAGTTTGTTTCAACAGAGTTCGAATGCAGCTTCTTTCATGGCAGACTGAGTGCTCGCTGCTAAAACTAAGGAGTTGTTTCCTGTGTGCTTTGTTTGGATAAAAAGGATATCCAACTGGTTAGTACAACTGAGAACGGCGGCTAGTGATCCTTAAGTTATCGTCTGCGGACTATGACTTGTTTTGAAGTTGGTGCCTAGCCAAACTCCTTATCACTTATTCTTTTGGGTCGCGCACACAGTGCACCCATAGGTACACGTAAATTCCGCTCGAAGGCAGTCGGCCTGCTGAGCAAAGCAATGACTTGCCACTTTTCTTAGCTTTAGACACGTTGTAAGTGTGACAAAGAATTCCCCTTAGACCTTTACCAACGGCTGAGATAAGCGTCAACACCCACTGTCCACTCCTGCTGCACTGTATACCGGGCTTTGTCTGTTAAACTGGGTGCCCCCACTCGGAAATCCGTCTCCCAAATGAACTTGGCGGCCAGGACCGGGCAACCAGCCGGCGAAGTTCTCATAGCCGCGGCTAAGTTAGTGCCTTCCGGGAAACTGATAGTAACCATCTATCCACGGAACTTTGTGCACTACCATATGCGGTTCTTCACCGCTACAGGCAAATCTCGCTACTTCAAGTAGAGGAAATCCGCAAGCGGATCCCAACCGAAAGGCACAGTTTCAAGCCATTAGACGTAAGCCTTAAAAAGGCATATAAGGACATGATGCTGACAGGAATAGAATTAGGTACGACTCCTAATATCCCTCGACACATCCGTTTATCGTGGCTAGTTCCCTTAGCTAGTCCTCCAAATCGAGCGGCATAATCTCTTGGTAAACACGTCAGGGTGAGCAGTAATCACTGCTGCTCAGAAAACAGGGTAACTTAATCATTGGCGGAGTGTGTGCAAAAAATCTCAGCCTCAACCGACTGACAAAACTGCGCTTTGTAGGCTTCATAGAATCAAACACGATGGACGATTCCTATCCACATTGCTTTCGATAACTTAAAGAATGTTGAAGGTGCGCTTATGGTATTTTTGTCCTCCGTCACGTCCTGAAGAGCCTGTCAGAGCCAGGTCGGGCTTGCCATGGGCTACAACTTCGACGCGTTCCGGTTCGACTGTACATGTAGCTCGAGACTCCACGGCATACATTAGTCACTTACCTTTAACAACTTTGTCTTACATTAGCACGACATTAGCCAGTAGAAAATTGTGCGTAGTAAGCTTTCTCAGAACGTGGAGGAGTGCGCACCTCGGTTCATCAGACGACTACGAAGACCCGCACATCTGATCTCTGTCCAAACACCCAAACTAATGAGGGTCACATTACTGGGCAGAGAGATGCTACCAAAAGTTCCTCAAGCATGGGGAACAAGGCACCTTGACACAGGATATTAGAATGCATTAGAACCCTTGGAGGTCGCAACGCCTTGAAGGCCATCTAAGCGCATTTGATATACATGTCGAAGTCCAGTTCCACGGGTTACTGCCTAGTCAGTTCTCGTCACGAAACTCCTCAGTTGTAAAACTTGGAGACGCTGGACCAACGAGACTTCGACTAACCCTAACAACAGCCGCTTCTCAGTAGGCGCCCCCGCCCAGCATGCGGAGACTGACATTCATATATGTACCTCCAAGTGGTGATGCATATACACTGGCGCACTATCCCTGCGCAACAAGCTGACGGGACTGAGAGAATTCAATCAGCCTGAAGCAACCACGATCACCAGCATTACTGAGACAAGGTTACCTCCAATTTTCTGGATGGGAGGTTGACGTTCTAGGTTATTACCTCTTGCGCACAGACGGAGTCAACGGGAGAGGGGGAGCAACGGTCTATAGTTTGAAAGGCGCCACTGCCTCAGAGCTGCACAGCCGCCACTCGATGGCGCCACCTAAATCTCCTTTCCATTTAGTCACCGTGAACATTAGCGCAGTGTGCGGACAACCCTCTGTGGCAACGAAAGAGTCTCAGACGTTATATGCAGCTGCCCATTAGAGAGGTGCATTTAAAGGCGGTGTAATATTAATAACCGGGAATTTCAATCGTTTAGCTATTAACAGCGTCAACGGGATGACTTTCGAGAGAGAGGCTATGGAGTCATGCATTCTCATTTCGGAGGTCAGACAAACGGACCGTGTGTATCGATGCACTGAGAGAGGCATGATCCATCTCATCTAGATTCGCTGCTCACTATTGAGCCATACATCGTGGGCGCTGTTGACAGTAGTATTCCCGTGGGCATCAGCGACCACGCAGTTTTCCGCTTCGGGCTGACCACTGACTTTGTGATTATTCGGCACCCCAAACGGAGTCGCGGAATCTTTCGTCAAGCCGGCTTTCAATGATTCCGAAAGCGTTCGGCGGGAACGCCATAACCCTTGACTAAACATTTTCCACGAAGAACACTACGGCTGTGCGACTGACAGGTCAAACGAAGTGTTCGTGGAAGCGGTACCTCTCTCCCTAAAAGTGCATAGGCGAAACAACACTGAGACTTTATACGAAATGCTCCATAGAGAAAAAGAAAGCTCTGTTGAATGGCTCGGTTTTGGTGCACAGAACGCTCAAGGTGCCTGCACAAACTTTCGTAATCGGTACATAACAACAGTAGGAACAGAACTTCTGGACCGTCAACTCAGTTTCTGAGAAGTTGTCGTTATGGGGATACTTCCCGTCGGTGCCAAAATCTCCATCAGCGCTATCATCACCAATGTGTCTATCCTGTCTGTCAGGTAGCAACCAAGGGGCTGCTGAGATATTCCATTTTAAGTGAGTGACGTCCCTTAGTGAGGGAGACAGCGCGAGATAACCACCAGGTGTCAGTAACACCACTGCAGTTTGAATCTCGTGATTTCTTGGAGCTTAGTGTCAGAATAAAGCTTAAGAACTCCATAGACTTTAATAGCTCACCGCCAATATTGTGCAAGGAATGTGCTGCGGCACTAGCTTTTCTGGTTTCGGCGGTGATTCAGCACTCATATCACAGATATCCCTTCGGCTTCTTGGAAAAATGACGTTATCTCGCTTACCTATAAAGGCGCCGAGTGAACCGTTGCAGGCAACTATCATCCAGTAGCACTAATTCCACACTTGTCAAAGTTGATGGAAAGCATAGGAGACAGTAACATAAGGGGGTGACTCCAACCCGTCAAACTCCTGAAAAGACCAGCCGGGGTTCCCACAGGATCATCCGTACATTAGTAATTTGATGATGGTGGCAGAATCCTAGACCATGGTTGCGGAAGAGCGCCACCCCATAGGCGTCTATTTTCTGGAATTGACTGGGAATTTTGGTAATAATAATAATAATAGATAAAACCGCCGCCTTTTACCTGGTAAGTCATCAGATATGGTTTTCGATAACCACTTATGTAAAATCTTCCAATTTCGTTAACCATGCCGCATGTGCTGTGCGTGGGTCAACGGCGTGCTGTTTGCTGCTTCTGAATCTCCCGCTAGTGTCCCACATGGATCTTTGTTGAGCACTTTGTCGTTCCCACTACTGATGAATGACTTACTGTCTGTTAATCTCCCCCGATAATGTACGTGGACGACACTGAAATATGGCGTACCGTACGTTCTCCTGAAGAATATATTGTCCAACGGCGAGATCTCAGCGCAGTCCATTGGTGGTCGGTAGAAATTATTCTTTCATTCAACGTTGTTAAGTCGGAAACCACGCAATCACGGCACGATAGTAGGATAATCCACCATAAAGCGAGCGCTTACGATTGTTCTTCAAGAAAAAGACTTCGGGACTCTTCCATCAGCGAATCTCCGTCCTAGCGTTCACATGCTGGTATTGACAAAGGATGCCAATGGCACGTTAGCACCATTCAGTGGACTACTGGAGAAATTTCCGGCAGAATATTTCGCGCGCATATTGGGTTCTCCAGCATGAGGTCTGTTGAAGATAAATATAGAGGCATGCGCTACATACCTGAAGAAAGACATAATCCCTGTTAAATCTGTAAAACGGCGTGTGGCGAATGAGTGGAAGGTTTCTACCCGTTGTCATATGCACACTGACTGGATTTCCTGAAAGTCTTCCCACTGACTTAAGGGCGGCTGAGAAAGGGTATGATCCACAACACAAAATCACGGCCTCGAAGCATCACCCCAACCGGAATTTCTTCACACTGGAGGAAACCACCGAATAAAGGGGATAAAACTTTGAGATAAGCACAAGAGTAACCTCCTACCATACTTATCGATTTTAGCCGAATGGGAACATCCTTCTGGAAGAAATCTCGGGGCTACTACTCCAAAGACGTTCTTGAAACGTACTGATGATCGACTATCACCTAGATCACCACTGTGGACGGTATAACCTTATCAGAACGTTCAGATCTAGACGCGTATGTATGTGTGTGTTGTTCCCGCTATGTATGTGTTTTATCGATCTGACTGTCCTTTAGTGCCAGCTTTATGCCTGAACGTACCTCATCAAATCCGATCGCTTTGCACTAATCACTCGCTGACGTTCCAATCACTCACGATAATTTCTTTATTCTTCGAGGGTTAACATCTATTTCTCTTAATCCTGTTATTTCTATTGTGACCTGTGTCTCCCAACGCTATCGCAGATGGATATAAACTTATATTCACGTTAACTTACTACACAGTGATATGTTGCTTCCTGACAACGGTACTCGAATGGTGAGTGCCACATTCAACACGCACCCAGGCAACACACATCCATCCTTGCGGGGCCTCAGGTGGTTAAGTTGGACGAGTGACCACCCAAAGTGCGCTCAGAAACTAAGGTTGCCGGAGGACAGTTGCAAACTGTGTGTGTGCAACTATAGCGCAAGACGTGGCGATATAAATGTGACGACTCGCTGGCGATTCGAGGTTAGTAGAATTGATTGGGTAACCGCACATGAGATGAACGCCGTAAGAGGTTAGGTTCAGGCGACGTCGGATCAACAGTTTGACAAACAGCGTAAAATGGCAGAGCGTTGAGCGTCAATAGGCCACCACATATGTGGGGATGAAACGAGTTCACCGTGCAACCACTTCGCCAGCCAAATATCTACTCAAAGACAAAGAAGGAAGTTTTTAAACAGAAAACCTTGATTAACGTCGTTATTAGTCTATTCAAAAATGTTCACGAGTCTTTCGAACAAGGGTTCACGTGGATTTGGCAGAATGGTCTACACGATACCTACACAAACGAATTACGAACCATAATCGTGAACTGTGGATTATAAATCTTACCGTTGTGGACTGCTTCCTGTTGCTATGTGACATTCCACGTCCTGTATGTTTATGTGGTTTTGGTGACCAGGTAATAGTCGTTAGAAGTGCGCTGAGCACATACCCAAGTGCTAAATTCTACGCAGTGAAAATAACGCAGCATGTTAATCAGCAAAGAATTAGTGCAGTTAATATAATGTAGAACGTGTTTACTCACACAGCATAACGATAAGAGCACACAATGTTCGACCGTAAACATCCGTCACCACACCTACTGCGGTTTAAATAAAGGCCGGCGTTTTTTCAGTGACGCTGCCTCTTCATCGCACATTAAGGTGTTCTTAACTGCGCTGGCTAGTTTGCAGATACTTTTTCAGTGACTGAATTCAAATTTGAAACAAACTTAAAAGCGGAATTTTCGGTCTCGAAAGATTTGCCAGATAATTCAAATGTGAGACAGAAACTTCATGCACATAATGCACATTGTGGGCTGGCAGGGAATAGTTGCTGATAGTATCATGTGTAGGTGGTGGACCTTGTCTCTGCGGACAAAATGTCAGTTACTAAAAATAAGTGAAATTTACTTAATGCTACCTTTTACAGAAATATCGGCAGGTCCCAAAACAAGAAAAGTTATCAGCCGCCTCCCTCAGTCAATTGAGATAACATCCTCAACGCTAGCATTGTCAACAATAGAGAAATGTTTGGGGTCACCGCTAGAATTATATGATTGTGCTATACTGTGTATACAGTAAGGGGAATGGATTAAAAGTACGACAAAAGAATTTTGTCTGTCAGATAAGTCCGGATTAACGCGTTCTCAAACTAGAGTAGATGGCCTGGATGTGACTCATCTCTCCAGAAGTACAACATTTGGAATTGTGATATGGACACCTTAGCCGAGAACTTTCATGATCGTATGACCCACAGTGATCCAGTGCCTGGTGGAGTTCAGATTAGGAGGATGTGGTTCAACCCCCACATTTGTGTGGAAAATTACCTTCGTAAACCGCTGTTATTCTTCATTCGCTGAGGCCTCTCTGCAGGGAAATCTGGTAAATTGAAAAGATGACTACTTCAGCAGCAACAGCTTGTCGCGGAGCTAGTTTTTAAGTTCATACGCCCAAAGTTTCCCCAGCCTTATGTTAACGTGAATCGGAAGTCGCAGTGAGAAGACGGTGAATCTGCAAACAAGCTTTGTTTATTGATTTACTCTCCGTTCACAAACGGACTTCAACGCAACAATTGAGGGAGCTAGGGGGTTGGACCTGAGAGAACCTTGGGCACAACCGCAGGGTAACCACTAGAGAGGACGAATGTCGATGGAACTCCCAGTCGACCTCAAAAATTCAAATAAGCGTCAGACTGGTTGAACGGCATCCCCAGTGGTAACAGCCAAAACATTGTTATCCTAGTGATTGTAGCCTACAGTGGTGGAGATGACGCGGATTCATCATACAGCTACGAGTAAAACTTTTATACCTACGCCAAAACACTAACTTTGGTGCTGCTGTTTTGTAGTAAATTTACATTTACAAGGTGATGTGAACCGGTGCAGTGGTATTGACAAGGCAATTATCATCTTGAAGGTAGTTTAGGTTTTCGGGGACTTCAAAGGCGATCTCACCACAAACTCCTGCTGGAGGTCAGGGTCATTGATACCGCCGGCTGACCGACCTCACTTCGGAGTCTACGGCTGCTCACCGGAATAACGTGTTTTACTCCTTCAGTTTGGATCTGAAGAATAAACCAACGGAACGTTTGACCTACTTGTCTTATTAAAGACTCAAATTTCGTCGTTTCCACAGCTTCAGAGTTGACAAAGCGGACATTCCTGAATGGCAAATTCTCCCAGTAATAGCGCGCAAGTGAAAGAGGCGAATCTGGCGACGCCAAATTTTTATTTATTGCCTACGCATTCTTTCCAGTAGCCATGAGGAAATACGGCATTCCTATCTCTTTTTCCACACCTTAACTGCTACTACACCAAAGTTTGAAGCATTCCAGGCAATTTTGAGTCTTCCGTAAACTCCTAACTTGCATAACTCCGTCACAACAAGCATTCTGATTGCGACGTCAGTTGTGGTAGTTCGGAATATGCATCCCATTCAAACACTGAGTCTCCGTATCAAGCAAACGTGTTAGCACCTCACGTTACATTACATTTTTGTTTACAAATCCTTCATCATGGTTCGCTAGCGCTCACCGTTAAATATTTTGATTGACAGTTTTTGGGAAAATAAGTAGTCGAAATTAAGATGATCATGATTTTCATCTGCTTTAATTTCTGAAATAGCATACGGTGGCATGAGTAATTAATTTATTACATTTTTGAAGTTATTTTATGGCTTTTAAAGGTTGGTAGATATTAAGTAACAAATCATTATTAAGAACGATACGTTGCAAAATCGCATTATTGTTAGGTTTTCCAAATAGATGGTATATATTCATGAACAATAAAAGACAAATGTAACCTTGGACATACGCTCTGACCAAAATAGATTTCTTACATTACCACAGTTTATATATGCTACAACGTATTACCAGCCTAACAGGTAGCAAGCTAGTGCTATTTCGGAGAGTTTCAGTATGTGTGGTGGACAAGCGGGCGTCAGTTCAACTCTTTTCCCCATATGGTTATAACACCTCGAAACGTCTTTTGAAAAGGAATTCCTGAATAGCAGTTGAAATGACGTCCTGGAAAGCACCGAACCGCAAGAACATGTTAGGGTTTGGAAGAACCCGTATGTTTACAGCAATATTCGGAAATATGAGTAGTTAGTTAGTTAAGTGCTCGTCATACTGAGCACTTAAGAATGGAGTCGACAAGTGNTCAGTATGTGTGGTGGACAAGCGGGCGTCAGTTCAACTCTTTTCCCCATATGGTTATAACACCTCGAAACGTCTTTTGAAAAGGAATCCCTGAATAGCAGTTGAAATGACGTCCTGGAAAGCACCGAACCGCAAGAACATGTTAGGGTTTGGAAGAACCCGTATGTTTACAGCAATATTCGGAAATATGAGTAGTTAGTTAGTTAAGTGCTCGTCATACTGAGCACTTAAGAATGGAGTCGACAAGTGATCGCAACGAAATAAGGCATATGGTGAACTTTCCGTCCGACCATATTTTCTGTGACTTCAGAAAGTTCAATCAAGACAATTAACAGCACTCGTAAGACGGTCAAAAACGGCCAGAAGACACTCAGAAGACGGTCATGTTACTAGGGTTTCAGACTTGTGAGAAGAAATCTTTTTCCCACTAATATTTCCGCTTTTTTTGTCAAGCGGCCATTGAGGAAGCGATTTCAGTGGTTTGTACACGGGTTCGAGGCTGGGGCCCAAACTACCCGGATCCAGTTACCCAAGTGGCAAGATGGTGCTGGCCCTGCGCGGAGCCATTGCGGGTTACGGTGGGATGAAGGCAGGCGGACGACGGACAGTGGGGCTAGGGCCGCGCGCGGGATACTTCTGGCTATGGAAAAGACTTGCGAGCATACCTCTTAAAACGGTTTGCAAAATTCTTTTTTTCAACGGTTACCGTACCATCCCCGTTAAGTGCTTGGAGATTACTGGCGCCACCCAAGGAGTATATCGCAAAATATCTGCAAACGTAGAAATTTTTTGTACAGGTTACAAAAGTACACCAGAAACATGCACTTTGTGATACGTCTGTGACTTACTGACAACCTAACGCACTGTTTGTCGGGGCTCACAACAAACCCGCGCTCATAGGTGAGTGTGCGTCGCATGTACGTTACAGTATTTACCACGATCACAGTAAAACCCATCATTGGCAACATTTTCGACGCAGTGTCTATTTTCACAAACGGCATAAGCAAGAACACTCATTAAGTTAATCACTATCTAATCTACATTTTTCAGTTTAGAATGCTTCAAAGTACGTTTCATGTGACCACCGGCTCGTTCACACGCATACCTGAACCAACATCGCATGTGCACGAGTTCTTCAGCGGAAATGTCTGTGTGCTTCCGTTGACTGGAGATGGCATCTGTAATGAGGCAGACGGTCGAGAATGAGTGACCAGACATTACCTTGGACTACCTCCTTCAACAGCAATTCACAGGCTGCTCGCTTGTTGAATGTTTGAGTCCAGTTAATGGTAACGGCTAATTCATGATGTATGAGAGAGGACATCATGCGACACACGGTATCCCCAACGTCGGTTCCGCCCATTCTTGCGAGTAACTTCATCTACAAGACATCAGTGTTGTGAATCCAGAAGGCGGACGAGACAAAGGTTATTTTATTGGAGAAACCAGTACATAACTTAAGCCGCTCAACAGGACTAAGAACAAAAACACTCATTTGCACACCGCACTCTTCTGATGATGCTCCAGTCGCTTTGGACACCATGTCTCAGTTCCGTCATGTGGCGAAAGCCATTAAATGTCATTCTGCCTTCCAACGATCCTTCCCATATGTCTCCCGTATTTATCCCGGGATCATTTCGATCCAAGCGGCTACTAAATAGTGGTGTGAACAGTATGGTGCCACCGTCTGTCCTCATTACATTAGTACCAAATGAACTACAGCGCTTACAACGGCGTCGTACCCATTTGAGTTGGCCAGCTCAGCCTCCCATGCATCCAGATCCCATTGTGTTCGTGCGGGCGACCGAAACGCTTCCGGCATGATTGCCGGTTTGAAGCCAGTTGAGAGAGGCAAACTGTGGGCCATTTGCGTTTCCAACGCTTGCAACCGGGAGGCAGCGGTTGACAGCATTGAAACCAGCTACTTTACCAACACAAAAATGGCCACCGTGTCGCCACGAATTGATTCGATGTCAACCCTGAGGAACCATATATGTGCAACTGCAAATGGGCGCTAGTGCGGCCACTGGTGCATTGACAGATGGCACAGCATCGCCTTCTCCAATCCGAAGTTAACGTATATACCGGAGCCAATATACTTCTCAGGGCAATCTCGCGGAGTGTCCATCAACGTCCTTGGTTCCCGAGGATGTGTTGGGTGGTGCATTTGTAGCACTCTAAGGATCAATGACTGATGAAACATTTGCGTGTGTGACTGTTAAAAACAAAAAGTCAAATCTACCTTTATAATTCTGCGGCGATCCACTGCAACGAGTATCCTAAAAACAGGTTTCCCAATGACAATTCTGTGCTCACTTGCGATGCGTCTGCGTGAAACTGGACATTTCACCAATACCGTTGTGGACGTACCAGCAACCGGTGCCATTTCAAATTCGAACAAAAACCATAACAATGCCAGTTTTATGGGTATTTGAAATCCCATATCTCCGTGAATAGTTTTCGTAGAACGAAACTAAGAGGACCACCTAAAAGCACTCTTATTATATGGCGTTTAGGAATGTAAAACACCTGCTGATTATTCGCGTACTGTTGGGGAAGAGCAAAATTGTCCAAATCCATCCACACCCACCATGGCGAGCTCAACAGATTAGCAAGTGAAAATGTCTGGAGTTACGGTTTCATCTAAGCAGAGGTCACTAAGCTTGCTTTAAGCAGTGCTTTAAAGTTCGAAGTGAAGTTGATAAACGTTTACTACGGGGATATTTATCCCATGAAATACTTGTTTTTGATTTTTTTCTCATAGCCCGCTGAAACCCTCGGGATACCGGCATATCTCTGCTGGTTGTGTGCTACATGAGCAGTTACCCAAGTAGCAAAATGGTGCGGGGCCCGCGCAGGCAACGGCGAACAATGGAAAAAATTCGCCAGCCACGCTTTCTTGGTCCTTCTAAATTCCCCGATTTCAGTGAAATCGATTTCGCAATTCGTTTTCAACAATTTCGATGCTTCCCAAACCTCCCCTTACTAATTTTATTTCAAAGTCCCAGAAAACAAGAGAAACTGTGTTCTATCTTTTTATATCATTATCTGTCAGGCGCGTCCACATAATCAACAACCAATTCCGTCCCCCCAAGGGTCATATCAACTCCACCGCCTACCCGATGTTCATTCAAGTGGTCCGCCAAAAATCGTAGTAGACAAAAAAAGAAGGGAAAATTAGATGACAGAAAACGTCGCAATGATGAGTAAGAAACGGCCTTTCTCCGTAACTAATTCAGATAGAGCAAAAGTAAAACATAGTAATCTCGGGGTCTCCCTTCAACAAACACAACAAGGTTGGCATTTTCGGCAACTGTTCTTCTGGGTTCAACAGAAAGCTCGGACCCCGCAACCAGAGGTTCATCTACTTGGCCAAGGCCTGTGACACCCCCTTAGACGCCACATCGGCTGGATTTAATTCTGAAGGCGCATCCCTCCACCCTGAGACAGGAGTAAGTTCCTGGTTGAGTTCTGCACGATTGCCAACGAAAGTTGCGGAACGCGATGAAGTGTTCTGTAGGTATATCAACACTATTGTAAAATCTGTCCATAGTAAAACGTTACGTATTGGAGTCAACTCACGAATAAGGAAGTACATTGGCTTGGACAATAGAGCGGCTGACCTTATCTTCTTATTGTTGTGCACTACCCATCTATCTTGTCTCCACGGCAGACCTATTGCAAAGTGATCATGCCTGGGTATTACACTGCTATCAGCCATATTCAATGCCC